>JAGFMF010011739.1:4776731-4881539 GCA_019455555.1 Galemys pyrenaicus | reverse complement strand
TGTTGCTCTTTCACATTCCTCCCAAAAGTGAAGCCATCCAATATTTTTCTCTTGCCTTCTGACTTGTTTCACTGAGTATAACTCCCTTTGGCTCCATCCATGTTTCTATAAATGGCACTAGTTTCCCATTTTTGCTTGCTGAATGTATATGCACCGTATCTTCTTGATCCAGTCATCTACTTTTGGGCATTTGGGTTGTTTCCAGGTCTTACCAATTACAAATAGTGCTGCAATAAACACAGAGGTACAGGTGCTCTTTTGGATCAGTGTTTTTGTGTCCTTTGGGTAGATGCCTAGGAGCGGGATTGCCAGATCATACAGAAGTTCCATTTCTAGTAGACTGAGGAACCTCCATATGGTCTTTCATAATGGTTGGATTGGCTTGCATTCCCACCAGTAGTGTACTAGGGTTCCTTTTTCTCCCATCCTTGCCAGCATTTGTTGTTGTTGGTTTTTTTGATATGTGCCATTCTTACCAGTGTAAGGTGGTACCTCATTGTGGTCTTAATTTGCATTTCCCTGATTATGAGGGATGTTGAGCATTTTCTCATGTGCCTGTTGGTCATGTGTATGTCCTTTTTGGAGAAGTGTTTTTTAAATTCTTCTGCCCATTTTTTGATTGGGTTTTTTATTTTGTTTTTCTTGAGTCTAACGAGTTCTTTGTATATCTTTGTGATCAGACCCTTATCTGTTGTGTGGAGCACAAAGATTTTTTCCCATTCAGTGGGGTTTCTTTTTGTTCTGTTTAATGTTTCCTTTGCTATACAGGAGCTTTTTATCTTGATGTAGTTCCATCTGTTTATTTTCTCTCTCATTTTTATTGCTTTGGGGGATGCATCTTCAAAGGCGTCATTGAAATATATGTCTTGCAGCGTTTTACCTATGTCTTCTTCTATAAATTTTATAGTTTTGGGTCTTACATTTAGGCCTTTTCTCCATTTTGAGTTGATTTTTGTATATGGTGTAAGGTAGTGGTCCAATTTCATTTTTTTGCATATGGTGGACCAATTTTACCAGCACCATTTATTGAATATTCCATTGCAAATTCTTTGCTCCTTTGTCAAAGATCAGTTGTCCATAGTTGTGTGATTTTACCTCTGTGCTTTCTATATGGTTCCATTGGTCTGTGTGTCTGTCCTTGTTCCAGTACCATGCTGTTTTAATAACTGCTGCTTTGTAGTAGAGTTTGAAGTCTGGGAATGTGATACCTCCATTCTCCTTTTTTGTCAATAGAGCTTTGGCTAATCGGGGTTTTTTTGTCTCCATATGAATTTCATCAACATTTGGTCCATTTCCTTAAAGAATTTCATTGGAAATTTATTGGTATTGCACTGAATCTGTAACTTGCTTTTGGTAGGATGGCTATTTTGATAATGAGAATTCAACAACTTTTTTGATCCATTAGAGAACTGAGAACACAAAGTCAACCAGAACTCACAGCATTGAAATGTAGCACCTCTACCCAGACATGGCCAAGATCTGCTTGCCCAAAATTGAAGCAGCTGGCACTATAAGCTGCTAAGAAAACTTAAATGACAATGTAGATGAATTGCTGAAGGCTGAGTCTGGACTAACAGAGTGAGAACTCTTGTAAACTGCATTCTTAGGTAGGTTCCTCACTCTTATGGACTTTAACTCCAGAAATCTCAGATTTCTCATGGTGAAGATTCCCTGGTTGATGGCTTTCACAGGGATTGGGGAAGAGTAATTCTTGAGTAAGAAGCCCAGAGACTCCTATATAACAAAGACCCACTCTCTATGAGAGGGGTTTGCCAGAGCCTTATCTCTATTGGGGACCTTTCTCCACCGTCAGCCTTCCTATTTCACCTAAAATTACAATAATACTAAAATGTCTATCAGTTTCAGGACCTCAAGAAAATAAGTTAGGAATGCTGCTGCCAGGGAAGAGAATATTGGAGGGAGGAAAAAAAATACAGAGAAATACTTATGAAGGTCACAGCTCAGAGGCAACCCTACTAACAGATTGAGATGTAGTCACAGAATCACAGAATCCTTCCCTTTCCCTATACCTGACCACATCACCAAAAGGGCCCCCTATTCATATATAAATGTAGTAGACAGCAGTTAAAGAGCTGTAAGATGCAAACTCTGGGTAACTGTATTTAGGGGAAGACTGAAGGGAAGGGAAATAAAAACTGGGGTGCTGAAGAAATTGGAAGTCTGGCACATAAAGTTGCAGCAAACATTAAACATACTCTAACTACTGGACAGATAAGAAGACATTCTAACGTTAAATTACTATTTACTTCAGTTCCTATTACCTAATAGATGTCCAGCTTTTAACAAAAAATTACAAGGCTAGTGGGAATGCAAAAGCTACAACCACTTTGGAAGATAGCTAGACAGGTTCTTACAAAGCTAAATATAGGTTTCCCATAATTCAGCAATCATGTTCCTATGTATTTACCCAGTTCTTTGACAGTTGAAAACTATGTCTACACATAAACCTGCATATAAGTGCTTATAGAAGCTTTATTCATAGTCATTCAAAACTGGAAGCAACCAAGATGTCCTTCAGAGGTAAAAGGATAAACAAATTGTTATACAGCTATACAAAGGAGCACTATTCCTTGAAAAAAAATGAATGATCTATTAAGCCACAAAATGGTATGGACTACTTAAATGCATATTGCTAAGTGAAAGAAGTCAGTCTTCAAATTCTAAATACTTAATGACCTCGAGTGTATGATATTCTATAAGCTGTAAAACTATAAAGATGAACTATAAATAGATGAGTAGCACTGGAGGTTCAGGGCAGAAGAGTTAAGTAGGTGAGGAAGAGAAACTTTTTAGGGTAGTCTAACTGTTTTTGGATGATTCTGTTAACACTGGATACATGGCATCATGTATTTGCAAAAACTCATAGCATTTCATAGCACAAACATGAAACTTCATTTATAATTGAAAATATCATTTTATAAATTGGTGATTCCCTGGATGAATGCAAAATGTGAAATAGTCTAACTGTATTATGAATATATGAAATGACCTCATTGAAGGATGTATGGGAAGAAGGAGGTTGCCTTTATAACTGTGGAAATGAGTAGATTTTGTATGACCAAACTCAACAGAAAAATCACAGAAACACTATATTGTTTCTTGGTTGGTTAAGTTTCTTCCAATAAAATGGACTATTCTGCAAATACCACAAATAAACAAGAGATCGAGACTAGAATGATCTGTGATGTAATGGAGTGGAATTGGAGACACAAGTATGAATTCATGTTTAGTTTAATACAGATATTGACAGTTATGTGATGAAATATTTATAAATATATTTATATACACAGGTTATTGTACAAATGTTTCCTGGCTTTAACAGCTAGAAGAGGAAAAACTACAGTACCCAGGTAGCAATGAATGTACCTAGTACCCAGATATTGCTTTCTACTTCTCCAATAAGAGAAACCAGGGGTCCTGGAAAAATGGCCAAGTCTAGGATGGGGACAGGCACTATACAAGATTAGTCTAATGCATCACATAGTGAAAGGAAGCGAGAAAGTACTCAAAAAGCAAAAGTAAAGAAATTCACAATAAACAGGATATGTTTAAGGGAACGGCAATCAGTCAAGCCTTCAAATGCCAAAGGCAGAGCAATTTTCTTAATTCTATTTTTCCCTTTAATTTATATATATTTGATATCAATTGTAATCCCCATGTATTCCCTATCACCAGTGCACCATCACCTCAGCACCCCCGTGCCCCCTTCTTCCCTCAACCCTCCCCCTCCCTCCTCCCCACCAAGTGTCCCCAATTTGTCCTTGTCTTTTCATTTTTGGTTTTTGTGTCTTTATTGTTATTATGATGATTATTGTTGTTGTTGTTGTTCTGATTCCTTTCCTTGATCCTTATTTGATTTCCTTATTTAAGCAAGAAAATAAAATAGTATTAAATATAATCCCAAATATAAATATCCGTAAATCCATATTGATATAACAATGACTGAATAAATAAATAAGTTGGGGAGAAAAGAGAAATCCCTTCTGTAGAGAAAGTCTAAATAACATAGATACTCCACTCTCAAGCAGGTAGAAAATAACTTGCCAGTTTAAGTCGGGGCTGTACAATGTGGAAAGGCCTGGTCGAGGGAGAGGGGAGATTGTAACTTTGTAACTGAGAGACCTGACACATACTAGCCCAGCAAGGTGCTCAAGATTAACATCAAGGCTGTACCTTTCATATGACCTGATGAAAATGATACTTTACTTCTATTATCTTCCCCCTAAAACCCTTAACCCTGGTTTGAGAAAACTACAAGCAAGTAACAATAGAGGAACATTCTATAGTCTATACCTGAACATATTACTTTAAAATATTGAGATCATCAAAAATGAGGAGAATAAGAAATTGTCACAGCCCAGAAGAACCTAAGGAGACATGGCAAAATAATGTATTATTCAGGCTAGAACCCTGGGACAGAAAATGGACATTAGGTATAATCTAAGGAGATACAAATAAGTGATGGATTTTAACTAACAATTTATCAATATTGATCCATTAATTATGATACAATAGCAGAAATCAATATAGAAAGATAGATGAATAATCCTCCAAATAGTTGGAAAATATACAGCACATTTTTATGGAACCACACTTTTATGGGTCAAAAAACTCATAAGGGGAATAAGACAAATTTTTGAACATTATGAAAATAAGAACAGCATGTTGAATATGTAGGATACAACCCAGTAGAGCTTAGAAGGAAATCTGTAGCATAAAACAATTACAGTAGGAAAGGTAAAAGACCTCAAATCAAATCTGAGCTTACATTTTGGGCTCGATAAAGGAGAAGAAATAACCCAAAGTAAGTTAAAGGTAGAAAATAGTAAGGGTAAGAGCAAACATTAATGAAATAAACTAAGGTGGGGTGGTGAAGGGAGGAGGAGAAAAGGGGTAGAGAAAGTGAGAGAGTGAACGAGAGAGTCTGAAGGATATCAGTGAAAATATAAACTGTGGTTTTGTTTTTTGTGTTGTTTTTTTTTTTTGATGAGATCAATACAAGGATTAACCTCTAGTGAAACAAATCAGACAAAAAACAGAGACAATATTAGTTACCAATATCTGAAATACAAGGATCATAATTGAAGATACTATAGTTACTAAAAGTGATAAAAAATATTTTGAATAATCCTATGCTATTAAATATAACACTTTAAATAAAATGTCAAATAAATTGAAAGACACAAACTTCCAAAGTTTTTTCAAAAAGAAAAAGATAACCTGAATAACCTATGTGTGTTAAATAAGTCAAATTCATAGTTATAGACCTTCCCACAAAAAAAAAATACCTTAAGCCCAGATGATTTCACTGGTGGAAGAAATACCAATTCTATATAAACTCTCAAAAATGAGAATGCATTCTATCTTATTTTATAGGACCAAAATATACAAGATACCAAAAGTCAACATAGAGATCAGAATCCAAAAAAAAAAAAAAAGGAAATATAAAACTAGAAAGCAACAATCTTCATGAATATCAGCAAATTGAGCTGGCAATACACAAAAAAGATAATACATCATGATCAAGCGGAATTTATCCCAGTAACACAAGGTTGATTGAACATTTGCAAAGCAATCAATATAATACATATTAACAGACTAAAAGAAAAATGACATGATTATCTTCAATAAATGTAGGAAAACATTTGACAGAAATCCATACCCATTTTTGACAAAAATTCTCAGCAAATTGGAAATAGACAAAGACTTTCTCAATTTGTTAATGGGTATTTTTGAAAAACCCACAGCATTTTACATATTGGTGAAAGACTGGTGAGATAGGAATAAAAGAAGGAATTCCCTCCTCATCTCTTCTTTTCACATCCTGAGGAAGGTCATTGCCAACAGCAAAATGAAAGGCAGATGGGTTAGAAATAAGTAAAAAGTATCTTTGCAGACAACATGTGTATGTAGAATAGTCTTATCAATACTAGTTTCTTTATATATACTAGCAACAAGCAAATGGACTACTCGATTTTAAAATCTGATTTACAATGTCATGAAAATACTTAGGGATAAATTTTATAAAAGATGTACAAGTCTTGTACACTGAAAACTAGCAAATATTATTGAGAAAAATTAATGATGGTCACTGAATGTGGAGATCACGCATTCTTTTTTTTTTTTAATTATATTTGACATCATTTGTATTCCTAGGGAGTTCCCACCACCATTCTACCCATGCACCATCACCTGAGTCCCTTGTGCTCTTTCTATCCTCATCCCCATCTTTGCTCTCCCTTCCTTCCCCCCTCCCCCCATGGTCTCTTTGGTTTATCTTTGACTTTTTTGTCTTGTTGAGTTTTTTGATTGCTTTTGATTGTAATTGCCCAATTCCTTGAGCTCATTCTTCTTCTTTTGTTGTTGTTGTTATAGCTGTTGCTCTTTCACATTCCTCCCAAAAGTGAAGCCATCCAATATTTTTCTCTTGCCTTCTGACTTGTTTCACTGAGTATAACTCCCTTTGGCTCCATCCATGTTTCTATAAATGGCACTAGTTTCCCATTTTTGCTTGCTGAATGTATATGCACCGTATCTTCTTGATCCAGTCATCTACTTTTGGGCATTTGGGTTGTTTCCAGGTCTTACCAATTACAAATAGTGCTGCAATAAACACAGAGGTACAGGTGCTCTTTTGGATCAGTGTTTTTGTGTCCTTTGGGTAGATGCCTAGGAGCGGGATTGCCAGATCATACAGAAGTTCCATTTCTAGTAGACTGAGGAACCTCCATATGGTCTTTCATAATGGTTGGATTGGCTTGCATTCCCACCAGTAGTGTACTAGGGTTCCTTTTTCTCCCATCCTTGCCAGCATTTGTTGTTGTTGGTTTTTTTGATATGTGCCATTCTTACCAGTGTAAGGTGGTACCTCATTGTGGTCTTAATTTGCATTTCCCTGATTAGAGATCCCTCATTCTTATGTATTACTTGATATTGTTAGTATGCCAGGCCTTTCCAAACATATACATAGATTCAATAGAGTTAAATTCAAACTCCAGTAGTTAACTCTCAAACATTACTGGTAGACATTCAAAGTAGTGCAGATACTTTGAAAGACAATTTGGTAGTCTCATAAATTTAAGTATAGATTTACCATTATTACTCAGCATTACTTTCTTAAGAACTTACCCTAGTGAATTGAAAAATTACATTCACATAAAAACTTCAAACAGCATTATTTATAATTGCTAAAAGCTGGAAGTAGCCAATTCAATAATAAAACAACTCAATCTATATAGGTAAATAAAATTTGTCTAAATAATATATACGGATAACAAATAAACACATGAAGTTTCATTAAATCATTTTTTATATGGAAAATGCAAACTAAATATATAATGAAATAGAGGAGGTAGAAGACCTAACCTGACAAATACTGACCCTGCTAATTGTTATTAATGAATCCACACACATGGCTGGTAGAAATGCAAAATGTTAAATCACTTTGGAAATTAGTTAGCAAATTCTTAATAATGCTGCTATACGTATTCAAGAATTTGTATAAACAGATGTTTTCATTTTTCTTGGTTAAATTCAAAGAGTAGAATGGCCCAGAGGACTTTGCAAAGTATTAGATGCTGGCCCACATGGCAGCAATCTGAAGAAGAAAGGACTTTACTAGAATTTCCCAGTTACAAACTAGGAGGGCCAAAGAATGAAAAGCAGGACAATAAGGGTGATCCCTGCAACAGCAGGTGAGGGAATTGGTGTGGAATGCTTGACAGGAAACAGCTCCTTGGGATGGATAAAATAAAGCCCTATTCTCTAATATAAACTATTGATAGAAGGATATGACCCTTGAATGTGGCAGCTCACACTCATGAGGCTTGTAAACCCACAATCTTTCCATTCAATTCAAGACCAACAAACAATCTCACAAATGTCCTGGAAATGTAAGCACCCACACAAGACATGAGCTCTCATCCCCTAGAAGATCAAGGTGTAGCCACTCAACACCCACAAAACTGAACAAGATTTCAAGTACTCTAGTTCCTACAAGGAAACATGGTATAGTCTTAGAGGTACAAAGACACACAAGAACATTAAGTTGTGTGCCAGGACTGGGAACATGACAAAGTGAGTTTGCTGGCTGGAGTATCACATGTGTGAATAGGAAAACTAGATGACAAAGGTAAATTGAAGTCAGACTAAGAAGGGCCCTGAGTGAGTTCCTTACTCATAATTTGGTGCTTAATTCTAGAATTAAACAATTGGAAGAGAGAAACATTTGGTTACTATACATGTGTGTATACATATATATTTATATATGTGACTGCATGATTAAAATATTCTATCAGGAAGCATAACTGTGTCTAACTATTTTGGAGCATGATTGCTATAGGTATTCATTATAAACAGAATATGTACTAACTAGTCTTTACTGTAGGGTTCTAAAAGTCTAGCTTTACCCTCTGTAGGTAGCAGCACCCAAGACATTATCTACAAATAACCTAGAAGAGAGAACCCAGTCCTCTTCATGCCTTGCCTATATTGTTTCCTTGAGGTAGAATACATTCACCCTGGGTTCCCCCATACTCACTTCCTATATAGCTTGATGATTAAGTGATTAAGACTGACTGGAGAATCAGAGAGTGTCTGACAATCTAAGATGTCAGTAAGTGTTGCCTACCTGTATCTATTTATACCCATCTTTCAATCCCACCCCATTCCTTTGATATATTTCCTTTCATACCCACACCAGCTCTCCTCCTTAATCCATGATTCTTTTCCCTTCTGACAATCATATCACTTTGCTAATGTCTACCTTTCAGGTGGCATCTTGATGATCTATGGATGTTCATTACCCCCTGGCTAGGTCCTTGAAAGGTAGGTCAACATCTGCTCTGCCTTCATACTCTTCACAGTGCCTCAGAGGACAGTATTGATCGCGAAGTCATAAAGCAGTACTTGGCATAATAGCAGAAATTTGGTAAGATACGAAAGTTAATGACCACGATGAAAGTGTTTTTGAGTGAATCAGAGTACTAATATCTGAAACTAATTTGTCTCTCCATAGTGAAATAATTAAAAGAAATTAAATATAAAGAAATCTGCATGGCACTGCAATGCATGCTAGCTATATTGAGTCTGCAGGGATGACATAGAAAAAACATTTCATTTTGTTTTTGTTGAAGAAACAGATGCCATTCATCAGCATAATTTTATGAGAGATAATTTTAAGAATTCCTCATTCTTATAGAAAACCCTAGTAATTGTTTTTTATTTATTCTAAATTACAAGAGGAAAAATTTATTACTAATTCCTCAATTATTTCATTATGCAGCACTAATAAAAAAAAAGTCTTGACGTCTCCATTATGTTTAGCAAAGAATCATGTAATTTAATAAATAATTTTTGACTGAAGTGATTATTTACTTAAAGCATAGAATATGTAGAGGGAATCTCAAATCATATTTTTCTGGTGCCATATAATAAAATAATTGTGCAATTAGTAATAAACAGCATGTAAGAATGACAAATGTTTTATTTAAAATGTGGGGAACAAAAGCTTATCACTTGTGCTTTATTTTCCAAGCGAATAAAATCCTAGGGTGTATTAATCAAAGGGGTTTTTTTATGCCTCTGGCAGCAGTGTTTTAAAGTAAACCCTTAATATCAGATCCCAATCCCCAGTTTCAATTTGCTTTCAATGGAAAGGACATTAGAGTTTATAAAATACTCCTTGATTACTTTTTTGAAGGCCTGAAATCTTCACATGTCCGTGACTGGCTCGCACTGCATCAATATACAGTGGTTGAAAGAGCAATACCCATCGTGAACATTGCCACATTGACTTATAGAATCATGCCCTTGAGAAAAAGCCAGAGAGAAAAAAGGAGCACCAGGCAGTGACAAAAATGAAATAGAACTGTCATCTGGCAGTTCTTCATAGTCCGTCAAGGAAACTATTAAAGATGTACAAAGAGGCAGAGAGTGCTTGGGCAAAGGTTGTTAAACCAGCACTTCAAGGGCAGGTCACTGCAGGTTTCACAAGACTCAGGGAAAAAGACCAGCCTGTGCTCACTGAGGGGCTCCCGGGCAAAGGAAATGGAGCTTTTTCATCCCAAGGCAATTGGAGATGAGGAATGTAAAGTAAATTGTAAATTGATTCTTAAGTATATCCATTTTCTAGTAGCAGATGTCATGGAGATTATTTTTGGTCTGGTTCAGGAAATATATTAAGAGCTGGCTGGGTGTCGATTAAACCAGTTAAACATCAGCCTGCCCATCGCCAGTTTTAACACCTTCCCATATTATTTAGCTTTTCTAGGCCTCGGCGTCCTCCTTTCTTACACATAAGAAGCACGGAAGCAGACCTTGCCCTTTGCTTTTCTTGTGCCTGTTCTGTTTTCCTTCTGCAACATTCTGATCTGCTTTTACTTCTGTGTTCTCTTCCTTTGAGGGTTTTCTAAACCCTCTATTAGGTCAGATAGGCTCTGCTGGCGGACAGTCTGAAAAACAAGTAGCTGATACTTATGGAGATCAAGGGGAATTTTCAGGGAAATTTCTCCCTCCACATTACACACACTATACCACACATATACACACCCACACCCTGCGGTCATGGTCTTACATATCAGCTTTCTGTCAGGAAATAATGTTATTCTGGAGGCATTTATTCACCCATCAGACTAATCTTCAGAACTACACCTGGAAAAGGAAGAACAAATGATACCCCAGCCAGGTATTAACTGGAGAATGGAAGAACTTTCCCTTCTCTTCATATTACTACACATGGATCCCTACAAAAAATTGAGCTGAAGAAGTCATCTAAAAATAGTGTAACTTCAAATATAAAATGCATTAATTCACATAATAGAGAGAAGCAAAACAAAGGAATAGACAAACCCAAACCAAAATAAATCTAAGAATTCTGACTATAGAAATGTAAGACATTTTTGATAAGCTTATTTTGCTCTCAAATATTAAGTTCTGGGATTTTAAAAAAGTAATGACATCTTGAATATGCTTGAATAGACAACAGAAAAATATAACTCAATTTGCAGAAATTAAAAGACTAAATTCAGTCATATTATTTAATCCAGTAATTAAATTCCTATGGTATGAGAATAATGGAAATTTCAATGTTATTGTGGAAAAAAATCACTTTTTACAGCTATTCAAACTCAAATTCTTTTCCCCCCTTATTTTTGATGAACCAATTTTAATAGATCTCTACAGAATACATTTTACTTCTGTACATAATTTAGAATATTCACATAATCTAAGGAAAAGCGGGCACTTTTAAAAGCCATTTAGGGGGATTAGAGAAGAATTTATTCTGATTTTCTCCTCCATGGTCTTATAAGCACTGATTTTAACATGTTATTGTTTTCCCTAAATATTTATCTTTTCCAGATAGAAAGTGTGTACTGCATCCATACTAAATTTTACCTTTTTTCCACTGGCATTTTTATTTTCAGCTACACAATGGGGGAATATTTCAGAGGTATTTCTTTTATAATTCTCACATTCAAAAAGTATACTATAAACTTATAATAACGTAAGCATACTATAAATTTACACCACTGTTTGTTATAGTTTCACTAATCTCTCATGCAGATGGGACATATTATTTTATACTAGGCTTCCCCATAATTCTTTGGCAAGACCAAACATACACTACTTCAACCCAAAAGAATTTACTTTTCTTAACATTAGAAGGTATGCTGTAGAATTCAATTTACAAACTTGGCGACAGACCTAAACTACAACAAATAACATAATACGAAAAACATCAGTTACAAAAGCATGATATTAAGTGAGTAATTTCCTGCTGAAGGGAAGGTATTGAAACCTGCTGTAGAATCCAATTTTTTTTGCATACAGCACCAGGGGGTCATCACCATGTTTATCATTAAATACTTTAACCAGAGACCCACAGCTTGTGTATTTAAGAGAATGGCATCTTTAAAAAAAAAAATATTGTCTTCTGGAAACTTACTTTTCCAATGGGATGAGAGAAAATAGGCATATCTTGCATTTAAGTCACATATTATAGATATCTGGATCGGAGGAACAATGCTTTGAAGTATTTTTTTCTTTATTTACCAGTAATCTATAGTTTATTTTTCTGCTAAGATAGTATAAGGCAAGTTGCTCCAGACTAAGCATTGTGATGCAAAGAGGCTCAGACACATAGAAGAAATTAGCAAAACTCTCCAGGCCATTGTTCATTTCAATGACCATTTAGAGTAAAATTTTGTGTGGTTAATAATCTTATCCAATTCTGTGTAATGTTAGAAAATGTATATATGGTAATAATGATAATTAATATGTATTGTACCTGTACAATAAATTCAATATACAATTGTATTCCATACTTATAAGAAATGGAGTGAGATAAGTACTATTATTTTCCAAAAGAGGAATTTTTGATACATTTAATTCTGAAGTCCCATAAGCAGTAAGTAACAGAACTAAGATTTGAACCTGGACTGTTTGACTCCAAAGCCTTTGCCCTGCTCTCCTGTGCTTATAAATTGCACTTATAAGAAATGCATACATTGGAGAGTTCATGGATATGACAGTGGGATATTATAGGTTAATTCTAGGATATGGACAGACTGGAATCATGTATATTTATGTTAATTATGTAAGAGGGATAGAAATTTTAAAGGAGATTTATCAAAGCAGAAAGTGAGAAGAGTGAGGAAAGATAAACTGTAAACAGCATAAACATACAAACCCAAATAAATTGGAAAGAAGAAAATGCATGGTACAAATGTGGGGAGAGGGAGGGAGGTTGGGGATGGGTAGAAGAGGAGGAAGAGGAAGATGA
Organism: Galemys pyrenaicus; assembly: GCA_019455555.1. Lineage (NCBI taxonomy): Eukaryota > Metazoa > Chordata > Mammalia > Eulipotyphla > Talpidae > Galemys > Galemys pyrenaicus. The sequence continues at coordinate 4,868,737 of JAGFMF010011739.1, read as the reverse complement.
AGAGAAGTAGGCAGGGGCAGAGAAAGAGAAGAAAGCTAACCACAAACTGGGAGAAATGAAAGGTAAAAGAACAGAGTTGTATTGACAAAAATAGGGGGAGGTGAAGGAAACAATGTCAGTTTAGTAATTTTTATGAAACAGTAATGTAAAATTGTTAGAATTTTGGCTAAGGACTACAGTTTTAAAAAGGGCAGGGGGAAGAGCCCTTATTGACTACTATGGAAACTGATGTAGATGAAAGATGACATGAATGGCAACAGATGTTCTCTCTTTTTTTTCAAAATACAAAAATGGATTAGAAATGTGCAAAACAAAAGAGTCAAACTAACCCAAATTCTTCTAATTCTCTAACTGCAGTAACAGGGCTGTAACCAATTTTACTTTTTTAGTTTAGAAAAGGGAATAATTTTATCCAGACCAGCACTTCCATCTTTCAGCCTATGAAATATAATATTGCAGAGTTGCTCTTAACTAAAAAGTTAAATTTCAGTTGGGTACACATTTTGGCTATTTAAACAATGGTTCTGATAGATATATTTGGAGGTCTCATGACCAAAATAGAATAATACAGACTTTTCCCAGTTCCTTAATTTAAAAAATCAGATTTCTTTAAACTTTTTCTCTTGTAGCTTTTTCTTGTACACTTGGCACCTGCCACTCTTCTTCTATAAGCAAATCCAGAATAAGATGGCATCTGATTTAGAGCAAAATCGTACATTACACAATTTTAGTTTTATATGTCAACATTTTATGATGTTCAGGAAATGCCATCATGTTTTCCAGATGTTTTACCACCTGAATCAGATTTAAATAATGGTGAACTCTTTGATACAGATGCTTGAGAAATAGAGAGAGGCATATAGGTTCAAATATATCATCTCAACCAAAGCCTAGAGATTATCTTCCCTCAAGTCAAATTGCTTGTTTCAAGATACATTTAGTATACTCTCCTCCAATGGAAACTGTATCTTACCACCACCTCCTGTTGTGTTAGTGCGGCAACATTGATATCCCTTTTCGCTGGGGGGCCACCAATGGGATTAATGACACTGGGTGTCACAAACACTACCGATAGACAGAAGTGATGGCTCAATTAGAACAACTTTCCAAATAACTAGTCTGCATAAAGGGTCTATGAATCTTGCAAGACATGATAAATACAATCCCAGTTCTAAATGAGCTCAGAGACAAGTTGGCAAAATCCCAGGTAAATAAGACCAGGCTAACTTGGTCTAATAGTTACTGAAATAACAGTTTAGGAGATAACTGAAATGATACACATATATTCAATTTTACATTAAACTTTGGACATGAAGAGAGTCAGGAATAATGGGTAAAAAATAATGCTAGAAGCAAAAGTCTAAGAGAAAGGTTGAGATATATATCATGTCTCAGTGTAGCCCTACCGTTCTGTGTGCTATGCTCACCAATAGTTACAAGTTCTGTTATCTTTTCTAGTTGGTTTATAAATCAAAAAGCATATCCTTGCTTTATTATTGCTTTCAGTCAGTACTATCTACCCAGAAATAGTCTACAAACAGCAAATATATAGCAAATAAAACATACCAGTATCAAGACTATTTTTTTATCTTTCTCCTAAATCCACAGAAGAGTCAGAAATACAATAGGGGCTCAATAAATGTTAAATTTGTTAATTAGTTAACTAAGTGGTGAATTATTTTTGGTCAAGCATAAAGCTCTGTTTCAGGTATGTCTGTACTATGTATTACTTCCCAAAGCATATGCTATAAATTATTTGTTCAGTTAGGTGGGTCACAGACAAGGGGCAGCAGATTCTGAAAAGTGAATACATTGGGGTAATATATGTACTCATATGCTCTCCTTTAGATATTCACTATGCATGTTAATATCAGGCATTTGAAATGTGGTTTTTCTCGTTCCAAAGTGGACAAAGTTGTCACACATTTAAGACACCCGAAATTAAAAAATATATACTACCTTTGTTATGAATATAGAGAAAAATTCACAGAATATCAATTTGATTTACATTTGATTGGTACATATTTTATGGGTAATATGGTTACTCCGTGGCATTCAAGGAACACATAAATTATGGAGATCAGGAATCTAGCTCAGTCATTTTTGGCTTTAAAACATTCTATCTAATGCCTAAAATAAATAACAGAGCTAATATAAATTTTTTTTTTAAAAAATAACATAGGAAATGTCAAAGGGGAGATTTCATGTATTATTAAACATATATTTGGGAGAGGCCAAGAATGCAGCAGTCAGTCCAGTAATCTTGGCACACCTGGGTAATTTGAAAATAACAATATCACAGTCACAGTGTTACTAAAGTATATCTGGGGCCATACTATACAACATCAGAACAATGCTAATGGCAGTAGAAGAAAGTTATTTCTTCTGCTTTGCTCATGAGGGTAATCTTGTATTTAAGTTCTATTGCTGTGTTAGTATTGTAAGCTATTTAGACACTTTCAATTATCATTTTTGATTTCTGGAACCTAGATACATTGCCATTGACAGTCATGTACAAGTGTTTGACAGATTGGAAACTATTGGTTAAATGTTCAATGGTAATTGTGGATTGTGGGAAATGATACGTCAATGAATGAGATCAGTAAGCACACTCAGATTTTCTGAGTGTGTAATACCTGACTAGCTGGTGAGAGATACATATATTTTTATTTTTGTAACCCCATTCCCCAATCTAGTACTCATCCTTAACTGTTTTTGAGCACTTGTTCAAACAGTGTGATGATTTTGATATTTTAAGAAACCCACTATATCTGTTTTGATTTTGTTTTCCCAATAGCCAAATCAAAACTGCATATCTATTAGATGCTCAATAAATAAATCGTATTCAACAATGCATATTTTTGACCAAAAAACTTCAGAGTACTCTTCCTCTATTAATAGAGAGCAGTGGTAAAAGTGCTCTGTGACTGTGTATGCCTGCAAATGTTATCACAGCATCTTCCTAGGTAAATTAGGCACCTGTGGAGACCCACTATCTAAGTTGCTTATCTAATATAGTTTAGGGACTCTAGGAAATACCTGTGCAAGTTCCCCAAATCCATCTGCAAATCCCTACCTCTGCGTGCCTATTTAGAAAAACTTAAAACATGATGTTATGTGCTGTCCCAGTAGTCTAAGACAGTGTTTAGCAAATTTTAATCATTAGCAGACCGACATGATTGCTTATTCTTAAAACATTGGAACATCTTACAGTTGCACTTGCAATTCATGTGGCTAGCATGGATTGTGATGGCTTTGCCTAAATCATATGATCCTAAACATATGTGATCCTAAACATAAATGATCCTCAACAAGTGTGTTGAGTTCAACAAACTTATACTAAATAAATATTTTCTATGTGCAAAATACCATCTGATAAAAGTTTTTAAAACTGATGGATCCTTTCTTCTGGAAGTTATATTTTGGAGTAAATTTTGAAAATATACTATGTCATTAGGGGATATATGAGCTATATTTGCCCATAAAAATGCAGTATAATGAACTATTCCAATAATTAATGTCTTAAAATGTATTTTATTTTTCCATCAATCTCTGGGTCATTTATTTAGTGCTTGACTCTTCCGTTCTTCTGGTTTCTAATGAATTTTTTCATCTAGCCAACAGTCAGTGAGCTGTAAGCTCATTTAAGGTGATGTAGCTGGGATGACAGAGTGATTCAATGCTGCTCCATAAACCTTCTCCCCCAGCACATATTTATACCCAATGCAGAAGAGTAACAGTCAAGAAGGGATAAACAGAAACAATCCCAGCACCACATCTTCTGATATTTCATTGGCCAAAACCAAGTCAGATGGCCATATGAGACGAACTACAGAACCATGTGGCAGAGGTTGCTGATACAGGATGGTGGGCAAATGGGGGCCATTTTTCATTCTCCCATTGGACATAACTAGTGAGAAACATAGAGCAGGGTAATAGAGCAGACACCAGAGAAGGGGCCAGATCAGGGGACATGTAAGTGAGAGGGAAAGCTGTAAAGACAGTATGGGAGGAAAGAATTCTAATGAGGGAAAAGAAAAGAAACTCAAAAGGCCCTGAAATCAACTTCTATTTAGCATTATTGGAAAACATCAAGAAACTGGAACAGAAAAAGAAGAAAAGACCGGTAGGAGCCAAACGTACAAGCTAAAGAGCGATCCCACAGAGCTCGTGGGTAGGAGCAAAGATATTGGCTTCACCAATGAGTGAGAAGCCCTTGAGGATTTTGAGCTGACAAAAACAGGATCTAACTTTTTATTTCAATATTCTCATATATATTTATCATTGGTATATATATCATTTTAAAATTTCTTTTTTAACTATTCCAATTATTCTATAGTTTGATTTATTCATTTAATAATTCCATCATGAAAAACTTCCTAACAGATATAAATCTAATTCTCTTAAAATCTATATAAAATCTAAATTCTGTGCGCCAAAATTTTTCTACTTCATTCCATCACCTGGCATCGAAAACATTTCTAGATCTTTCTGACCATTACGTATATATATGTATATATTTCCTTTTTGCTTTGATATATACAGGAACGTATAAAAAAGTGCAGGTCTCACTTGGAGCTGGAATTGACAAGTTGAAATACAACTGTCAATTTCAGCTCCAAGGATCTGACTATGAATGGCAGGATCTAACTTAGGATTTCCAAGTTTTGATTACTTCAAAGAACATCAACTATAGAGGGATGCAAGAGTGGAAGTGGAGAGATCAGTTAGGAGACTATGTCCTTAATTTATCAGCAGCATAACCGTGGATGGGCTGTGAGTATGGTATTAAGATGGTGAGATGGGATATTGGATACTTCTAACTTATTGTTAACAGGATTTACTAAAAATTCAGCTGAGGTGTTACTTGACATTGCATGCAAACAAGCAGAAGAGGTGCTGTCTGTGTGTGTATATACATGTACGTATATAAGTATATATACACACATTTACTCATTAAAATATGTACATAAAGTGAAAATGCTCAACCATTGCCACTTAAAGTCATTTCAAGTACCTCCAGAAGGTCATCTACAAGGAACAAACCTTGGGAAATACTGCTTTTAGACAAACATTTAAATTAGTCATCCAGGCTTACAACTTCTCAAATAAATTCAATAGTTAAAGACTCTTGAATTAAATGGTCAGAGGCCTTCTTTCTTTAGGACTCAAACTATGTCAAAATAAATGACATTTATTTTACTAGAACCCTGCAAAGGAAGCTTATTTTTTCCTCCATTAATAAAAAACAAATGCTTGTTTATATTTTGATGATTTTCCATCCCCATCACTATCCAAATTTCGATCATTGATGCGTCACATCAGGGGATTGTCCTTAAAGTGTTTATAAACCCTGGTTTTTATTTCCTGGGTTTATTATGTTCATAACTTGTGCAGTTCCCAAGAGTTCTCCCTGGTAGAAACAGAGTCACATACAAGTCTCAACATGATAAGTACCTAAGGATGTAGGGCAAGGTGCTGTGTCAATGCAAAGAATATAGAGCACCACTCCTTCCCCTAAAAACGATAAGAATCTAAATGTGTTTTATTCTTGCTGTCACTTTATTTTATTAAAATGAGAAGTACTTTTCACAGGTATTAAAATTTCATTTCGCTGCAGAAAAAGTGAAATTTTTGGCAAAAATTATAAATTTCCGCAGCAGCAACTTCATAAAAATGTATGATCTTGCCCCTCAGGGTGCCTCCTCACTTGTTTGAAATGAAAAGCCATTTGTACTCATGGTTGGAAATACACACATCAGGAAAAATTAATCATGCAAATATTTGCAAAGCGGGAACAGTAATCGTTGGGAGCCTCTGCGGTGCGCTGCTGTACACACCACAGACGAATGCTAGGCAAGGGCTCCAGAGGACAGCACATTTGAACAGAACCTGGATGGAAGCCCCATCTTACAGACTGACAATATGGATATGCTCTCTAAGGAATTACGTTTAGACAGTCGTCTTGCTTTCTATTTTTAGAGAGAAGATTTCATTTTCTCTCTACAATTGACATGGTGGTATCATTTAAATTTTAGAACAGGCATTTTTTGTAGAGGGTGACTATTTGTTCTGGCAATGTTTCCCCCTTCTTTATCTAAGAATGGTTATGAGACTTCAGTTTTACTTTGTTTTATAATTTTTTTTAAAGATTTATTTATTTAGGCATACAAGAGCAGGGGTGCAGGCCAGAGGTGTGGGAGGTGAGAGGATTCACCAGAGACAGAGTGGGGAGCAAAACAGGCAGACTGACTGAAATACACTGCTGAGGGGAGCAGCGGGCAACGCAGGAGAGGTCTGCTGCACCATGTGGGTCAGCTCCCTGGCCGGGGATCGAACTCGCAGTTCTGTGCAGCGGATGCTTCACAGTACAGCGCTCAACCTGCTGTGCCGCCAGGGAGGCCCCTGCTTTATAATTTTCAAAGGAGGAGTGTTCCACTTTTATTTTATGAAAGACATTTTTCAATGTTAATGCAAAGCCTAAGAACCATAGGTCCTTGCTGATGCGCAGGCTGCCAACAATCCTCATGTAACTTCTGACTCCCCTAAAACTTAATAACAAATAGCCCATTGTCGGCCAGAAGCCTTACCCATATATAAAGAATAGATTAGCACATATTTTATATAGGTATTATTTACTGTATTGCCACAATAGAGTAAACTAAAGAAAAGAAGAAAGTGTTATTCAGAGAATCATAAAGAAGAGCAAAGACAGAGTAGCACGCTGTATTTGCAATGCTGCAAGGCTATGCCATTTGTTTACAAGAAAATGCTTGTAAAAATGGACCCACAGAGTTCAAACCTGGGTTTGTCTAGGGTCTGTTGTATAATTTCAAATAAAATGCAATGGTTGTTCCTCCAAATGATAAATTATGCTGACTGGGTCCACCAGCAGGTTATCAATAACGGCACCGGAAACAGTCATGGGGTAGTGCTAGGTGTGATCTAGAACGTGACGCTGGGTCTCTAGAAGAGCTAGTGGTCAGCACTGGACATGAGGCACACTTCAAGCTCAAGCAACAACCAGGACACATCTCTGCCATCTTTCTGCTTATAAAAAATGGGAGGAGGTAAAAAGCAACATAGTGTGATAGCAAATCAGAGGTCCTGATAGCAGTGACTTTAGAATGTGAAAAAGAAGATTCGGGGCTTTTGTTCAAACATGATGGAAGCAGTCAAGGATGAAGCACAAGTCCCTCACCCATGAAACCAGCCTTCATTCCCAAAAGAAAATAAATATAGGCCACAGAGCAAGAATTTAGGGGCACCTTTTGGGTGCTTGGGCCAAACTACTATTAAGATGTTGCCTATCTGGAAGGAGAGGACTGAGAGACTCACTCATTTAGATGGATAAAGAAATGTTATTTAACAGGTTCTCTGAACTGAGTGTTTTGAGAACTATAGAGTCTGTGTTGTCCTGTACTTCCCCATTTAAAATGTCTACCTTGGAAAAAGATGAAAATCAGAATTAAAATTTCTAAGCACTGGGAGTCTTCTGCTTCTGATTTCTTAGGACTTCAAAGGCAACAGAGGCTGCTAACTCAACACCAGTGTTATCTGTGCTTGTGGTCACCTCAACATTAACACCAATCCTGGGGTAAGCATACTGACACCCTGCCCTTCTCTCCTCTGATCTGGATTCTCTCAACTTCCATATTTCTTTATAAATATCTAGTATCTAGATCAGGGTACCCAAGAAAGCATAAGGAATTTTCAGAACAGACAATGAAATTCAAACCCTTACATAAGTAAATAAAATGACAAAATAGGCAAAAAGGAAAGCGATATTTTAGGTACGGGCTTTGGTTATGCTGTGATTTGGTTAAACCTGCATTTGCGTTCTGATTTTCTATTGGTGATGATACACATAGATTTCTTGAGGATTCAAGTCCCTAACCTCTACCACACAGTGTATTCCCAGAGTTACAGTGACAGCTGCAGACAGTGACCAAGCTGTTTTGATGAGAACAAGCCTGCCAGATTTTTGAGAGGGAGCGAAAAGGATATTTCATGCTTGTGTGATGAGTCAACAGTAAAAACTAAGACACAATTTCTCTGCCCCTTCTGCCCCTTCATATATCCAGCCAACTCTGGAACACCAATATTCTCATCTGAAGCTAAGATGGGATCCTCCAGATGCTCCCCTTCATCCTCCCCCTTGTTACTCAGAGCCTCTTCAAGCTGACCAAGTGGTGCTGTTTTCAGTTCATCAAGGAGGGGAAGAAACTGATTGTGCCTCACGCTCACCTCTAGCACCTCTTCTGATCGTGTTGTCAAATGAATTTTAAGCACTCAACACCATTCTCCACGCTCTCAATCCTCTGGTGTAAATTTTGATTTCATGTTCTGCTAGAATAACTGAGCTTGATATGCAGACACAATTAACTATTTTTGTTTATTTTTTATTTCCACGTGTAGCCTGCTGCCCAGCAGAACTTCAAATCCCAGCAATCAATTGCCTTCTCTAACCCAGGGAAGGTGCGAACAATAAATAGAGTCAAAATCTGAGAACAAATAGAGAACAGATTTTAGGGTTTTTAAAGTTTGATTTGCCAAAGGATCTTTCAGTGGGCTACAGAGGTTGCTGAGTGGGCATAGCCCCTTCAAAGGAACAATGACCCCAGAAATGATGGACACCCCTACTTCTTTTTTTTTTTTTTTAAATTTACTTATTTATGCACACAAGAGCTGGGATACAGGCCAGAGTCATGGGAGGTGAGAGGATTCACCAGAGACAGAGTGGGGAGCAGAACAGGCAGACTGACCGAAACACACTGCTGAGGGGAGCAGTGGGCCAGGCAGGAGAGGTCTGCTGTGCCATGTGGGTCCCCTCCCTGGGCGGCAGCAGGGATCGAACTCGTGCTGCAGTGGCTGCAGTTTGCTTCATAGTGCGTTGCTTAACCCACTGCGCCACCAGGGCGGCCCATCCTCTACTTTTTTCTTTACCAGATACAATACCTGGGGTTCTGCTAATTTCACAAGCATCCTATCAAGAATCTCCAAGACACTATAATACAAAAATCTTATTGTATATGATTTTTACTTGCTTAATTAAGCTTATAGATCTTTTTGCTGATCATCACTTATTTCAGTTTGCTTTCACTCATCACAAAATATGGGTGTGGACAGGGAACATGTAAACGTCAAAAGGAGTCAGAAGGAAATAATAAGTGATCTTATAGTCTATTTTCCACGCCCCATATGTGTAAATACCACCCAAGCAACACCTGCTGTTTAAACCACAGGAAAGACAGGGTATGAGCCCCTTCGCAATGGTTACTTAGAAGTTTGGAACTTCAATTTCCAATGCTGCCTCAAAGTGTTACGAATTCTCAGATCAAACAAATCCTTATGATTGAAGACGTGTGATAGTAAATGCACAGCCTAAAACTATTTGATCCTGGACCACTGAAGGTGCTTCTCCCCTCCAATTAGTTAGAGAATCCAACAAATCCTGGATACACATTGCCTGTCACAGGCTGTGACCCAGGAAGGAAATTAACTAAGAGCCCATTACAAAGGCTTTATTCTGACCAGTCCACCTGGTAACACCCGAAATCCACTTATATTTTAATATATTATTAACTAAACTGATATCTTTGATTTCTGAAGGTTCTATGTCGAGAGGGGAATGTCAAATTAACTCAGAGGAGACGCAGATCAAACTAGGGATGACACTATCATCAGTCCATGCTGTTGTGACCGTCCTCGTTCCTCTCACCCACCACTGCTTTTGAGACAATACACTTTTCAAACTTGCTGAAAACGCAGAGACAATGTTAATCATCTAAACTTAGACCCTCTGACTGCAGAGATGAACTTTCCTACAGGCGTGCTGCAGACTTCTGAAAAGTTCAGGGATCTCTCTAAATGACTGTCTGGAGAGAAGAGAGGGAATTTAATATTTTATTTTGCCAATCCAAAAACATCAGTGGTATGGCCACAATTCTTGGCATTTCTAGGACTGCGCCCCTACCTACCCCATCTTGTTAGGAACTTTTTGGTGTTTCATATGACAAGGACTTGTACTGAATAGTCCCTGTCTCCTGGCAGGGAGTAAGGCAGGGAAAGAGGGGGAAAAGAGCCCAGCAATTACCGTGCAATACTCAAATCTGCCTGCCAACAGGAGCACAGTGATTTGTGAGACACATCAAGAGGTGCTGGCAAGATCAATCTGCAGAGATCCCTCTGATAGAGGAATAATGAGTTGACAAAGACCAATGTTCAGTTGGGTCCAGGCCCAATAAGATTACTGTTCAGCATCATCAATATTGTCTCTGTTTGGAACTGACACAATCAGACTGGAATCAATTGTATTTTCCACAGCACTGTCACACATGATTTTTAACTTTGGCTCACAACTCTGTAGAGGAGCTTGCAGATGTTGGCAGATTTTTGCTAACTTACGGGATGTCATTACTAAGTAGGAGTTGCACCCTACAGTAATTTGTGGTTCTGCAGTGTTTCTCTGAGGTCTGTAGATTGAAGAGAGAAGACAAGGAGGAAGAGGAGACGATTAACAAGAGGGATTTTTCTGTTTAAAACCTCCCCCTTTTATTTTCTGTTTTGTTTTGTTTAGTGTCATCACCAAAACACTAGATGTAAATGTATATAGGCTATTTCTCAACTTCAGCTTAATTGAAGATGGAGATCAAAGATTTTTACTGAAACACAGAATCATGAACATTTTTTCTGCTCTGTAGTAACATTACAATAAAATTGTTATGTTTCTTCATCAAAAGGCAGAGGGTATATGTAGATGGCTCTGTCCAGAAAATATTAGAAGTTGTTCAAGGAGTTGGAAAATCTAATAAGCAATTTGATTTTTAAACAATCCCTTCAGTCTCCTACAGAGTGTTTTATAAGGCATTATTCCCGCAGAGAAAGCTATCAACTTTATGTTTCGTGAGATCCATTTGTGCCTTTAGTCAGGCCCATATGGGTTTCCTAAACCTCTGATACTGACTGATCTGTCCATCCAGCTCTATGTGGTCCAATGCCATAGAATTAAATAATGAACAATCCAAAAGGGGGAAGGGCTAGAGTTCCCTTTGTTGCAAGCATACATAACACCGGCCTGTAGTGAGTCTTCCCCGTTTGAGATGCATCTAAAGGTAAATTTTTTGAGAAATGACAATTGTGTAAGAAAGACAGTCAAATGCGCAGTTCTGAAATCTCTTCCCTCCCCCACCCCCACACTTACTTTTTCATAGGCTTAAAATTCACTTACCAAACTCAGGTCTTTAAACAAAATTAAATCTGTCACAAGTCCCTTCCCACCAAACCTAGTCACAGTCACTACTGGATCTCTCTATTTCATCTAGGAAAACACTGTGTTTTAGGATTTTAAGCAAAGCAGGCATTCATGGTAGCCTTTTTGGTCTCTCACGACCCTCGACATGACTGTTTTTGTCCAAGCCCACATGGTTCCTGAGAGGCAGGGTTTTCCTATTTATCTTGAACAAGAAATATTTATGCAGATTTGGAAACTTGCTACCTATTGCATCTTAGGTGACTCACTTCCTGCTGCTGTTCTACTCTGTCCCAAGGTTCTGTGAAGAAGTAGAAACACCAGTTCCAAGGATTTCCAAACTACTGCTGCTCCTACTATTTGGGAGATCTGTCTCCCTTCACAGAAGACTTTCTTCTCCTTTCCAAAGGCTCTCTCTTCTCTCCATTTCCCTGGTGAGACCCACTCAATGAGTTTAGGTTAGAAAAACAAAGCAGAAAAGGAAACTCTCTCCTTGGGTTGCTTTGATTTTGACTCCATCACAAAGGGCTTGAGAACAAAAAGCCAGATTAGCCTCTCAAAACAGGTTGACTACAAGAGAACAACACACAAATTAAACTCTTAATAAGATATTCTGTCTCAATAGCACGTAGATGTCCTGGCAAAATTCCCATCGTAATCCCAGGTCTAAAAATTAGTAGAAAAATAATAATTGTGAAGATCAAAGCGGGCTCAACATATGAAAATGTTTTGCTAACCCTAAAGTATTAGTGGTAGCAGTTATTCATCATTGTTTAATGTCCCTTGAAGAATAGATAGCAACTTTCAGTTGGAAGGTGAGAGAGAAAGAAGATAATACAGTTTTACATATACCTCATTTCTTAGGTGGTTTGGAGCTGGCCAAAAGAATGTTCTACTGGATTCCAGGCTAACTGAACCCCTTGGAGACTTTGCAAAAATCATCATTTTCAGCACACTTCTGGCTGACTAGAAAATGCCAGTTGCTCCATTAGGCCAATACCCAGAGGAGCAGCTGTATCCTCTGGAGGTCCCTCACATCAGCTTGGCCTTAAATATTATGAGCATCTAGGGAAGCAAGGCAGGAGTTGGGGGTGGGGGAAGATGGCACTTGTGCTTAGTTTGGATCTCTGTGCATGAAAGACTTGAGTTTCCCTAGAGCATTTAAATAAATGCCCATGTTCAGGTCTGGTCTTATGCACCAGTAGACTAAACCTCGGCCTACTGGACTTAAACATGCTATATTAACTTTAAATAAAATGGAACTCTTATAGATATTCTCCAACCCTGGAGGTACTTTCTTCAAGAAACACTTTATTTAACTTGGATCAGAGAGCTTGACCTTGTAGATAGAGCAGCAAGAATTGGAGTCTGACCATCACACAGCAAGAGTTAGTATTGTAAGCTTCCAGGATGGTACATTATTATGAGAAGGGGAGAGGAGTCAACGCACACACAGGGAGGGGGTGTGGTGGCTACTGAATGGAACAATAGAATAGCAAACTGAAGAACGTGCATTCAGGAGGCAGGTGGGGGCCCCAGGTGCCAGTACGAGAGATAAAGAGAGGAAGGAAGCACCAACTAGGACACAAAATGAAAAGCACAAAAGATTTGCTTCTACCACAGATATTTTCCTGGGTCTTTCCCATTCTTATTGAATTCAACACAAATTATTTTTTCACTGATAAAAATATGACAAACATGGTCTAACAGCACTAAGCATTAGAAACCATTTCACCCCTTTTACATTCTCTAAGTCTCAACATCTTCATCTGGAAATTGATGATAATGGTGTCTGTACAGCTAACCAGCAGATCTGAGCCCATAGTTAACAGGCCCCACAACTTCTCTCACTGATAATATTCAGGGGAAAAAAGAAATATTCCTTTCCACTCTTCCTCAAGCAAGAAAAGAGAAGAAACCCTGGATTAGCCAAGGGTGTCAGGAAGCTCACCTTCACTGCTATGTGTGTTCTCCTTAGAATCCTAAATGGAAAAATTATTTTTTGGACTTCTGTTGTCTGTCTAATGTGTTTCCATTGACTTTACTTATTTTTCTCCAAAGTTCAATTGATGAGGTGCTCTGGTGAGGGCCCCAAGGAGGGTGTAACCCCTACACATGGACTGATAGTTCTTCCTTTATTTTTTTTGCCCTTTTCTAGTTTTGAAGATACCATCTAGGACTGAGACTAAGGATTAGAACTAGGACTGTTTAGTGAATCATTCAGTTCTTTGCTGAATTGGTAGTTTGACCTATTCAATAGTAATTCTTAAACTATAATGTTAACGTGAATCACCTGAAGGGAAAAAAATGCATAATAATTATGACCTCTTTCAATTTGGTAGGTTTTATTTTAGCCTGAGAACTTCCCAGAAAAAAAAATGCTTTTGGATTAAAAAAAAAAACTATTGTGTCTTCATTTTTGGCTTGTTGCAAGTCAGTCTCGTCATTTCCTACTTAATCTATGAAAAATCATGACCTGAACAAATGCAATTTCGTGTTATTTTTCTGAGGGCAAATGGTAAAATATCATTACAGAATGTTTTTCAAATTTCTGCTAGCCTTAACAATACTCCAGAACCTTAGTTATACCAGACAGTATGGACAACCTAATAAAAGACAGTTCTATATATTACATATCTGGGGATTTTTTTTTGCTCAAATAAAATTTAAAAATTATTGTTAACATGTGTATTTAGATGCATTTTATATTTTCTCAAATAACAAAAAGGGATTGAACTTTGTTAGATGTTTTGCTTGAGTCAGCACATAATTCCTTCCCCAATTTTCTGCATCTGTTATAGCTGGGCTCATTGGATACTGTAAAAACTGGAAGGAAAACCTGAAATTAAGGAACAGAATGAAAAAGTCTGTGAGTCTAGGTAGCTTAATGGTTCCTTGATCAAATCATTTCCTCAACTCTACTTGGATCTGAGAGTGAACTTTTCAGCCTGAAGATCTGTTACTGGGTCACTCCTTCTTAATGTCTTCTCTGTAGACTGTGCACTGCCAGCATTAACAGTAAGAGAATATAAAATTTCTTGTAATTAATGTCTGTGCTTCATTGTAGAAAAAGGCAAAAGGGAGTAGGGTCCCAGGGTAGAGAATGGCTAAGTGCATTGCTCTGGTTCACACCTTGCCATTTATTAATTGCAAGACTTCTCTTTATCTTAATTTCCTCATTTGTACAATGAAGATGATAATAGTACAAGTCTCATAGGAATTCTGTGGGATTAAGTGAATTAATACATACAAAGTACTCAGAATAGTGTCTAGGATAAGGACAGCAACAATTAATGTTAGTTATTTTATGAGAAAATATAGGTGCTATGCTAAGAAATTAAATACTTTATATATGGTGAACCCTCATTATGGATATTAAATGTTATTATTTATTAAAATGCTAAATTAGGTTTTAAAATTAAAACCACTAGCAAATTACATTTAAATAATTTAGAGCTTAATAATATGGAAAAAGATTTCTAGGAGGAGTATCTTTGAAACTTTTTAATTCTACAGAAAGAATATTGAGTTATTTTAGTTAATTGAGACAGAATAGAACTGATTAGGAGGAGAGAAAAGCAAACCCAGAACTACAGACTGGAAGGAATTGTATGAGGAACATTAATTAAAGAGAAAGTCAACAATCAGGCATGAAGGCAACACTAAGGGATTTCATACCACCTAATAAGGAATGAAGGATGGTGGTTCAAGATCCATGGCCACAGGGATAAGAAAATCTATGTAATGTAACAAAAATCTATGTAATTCATAATCTTGGCTAGATGGTCTTGTGAAAGATCTACAAAAAGGTAGAGGGGACACAGTCCCAGTTTAAACAGTGATATAAGATCAAATGCCCACCACTGATGGGAAGTCTGACAATAATAAAGAACCCAAATCTTTTTATGATGCCTAAATAGGAATTTGGGTCTAAGGAGCAATGGAGATCCAGTCACTGGGACTAGAGCATGAGTTGAGGCTAGTTTCTAAACCACTGAAATGCTGGTAGAAGTTTACCTGGCTTCCTTTCTAGAGTTTTCCAATTTCTATAATGTGACAGGTCCTGATGTGCCTGATTTTAAAATACACCCACTAGCTTGCAAAATTCCTAAAATATTAATAGTTCTCATGAGCCATGACCAGTCAGTTCCAGCATACCATGGAGACTGATTTTCAGAATTTCAAGAAAAGGTTAAAGGCAGATACAGAGTCAGATGATCAATGCTGAATCCCCAAATGGTGATTTAGACCTTCTTCATTTTGATTCTGCCAAAGTTCAGCTTTGCTCCTTTGAGACTGGGTAAGACTGTATTTTCCAGGTGGTCAGCCCAGGTAGCACAAATGAAAGGTGAGCAAGCCCGACACAAGCCAAGCTGACCAACAACCTTACAAGTGCCCCCATATTGCTTGGTTTGCATCTGAAAAAGTGAAACTGGCAGGCCAACCAGTTCAGTTCCAACACAGAGAATCTGGCTCCTCAACATGGATTTGTCAGCTAAGCATCCATATGATAGAGACAAAATGGATTAATGCTCTTTTAGGAAAAGGTGTGTTATCTCATTTCCTTCTTGGAAATTATTCTACTTTCAGCATGAAATGTAAAAACAGTTGCAGATGATAACAGTTACATGACAACAATAGTTGGATCACTTAAGTAAATCCTACAGAGTTGGTATTGTTCAAGGTCCTTCATATTTGAGGGTTCCATTAACTCTTATCGAAGTGGGTGCCAGACCCTATTTCCTGGAGCCTAGGGCTATACGGAGATGCTTGGGGAGCCACCAACAGAGGAAAGACAAGGCCCAAGGTCTGGGGCTTTACATTCTCATCTCTAGTTCAGCAGCACAGTTCTACTTACATATATTTTTATACTGAAGTTTTATGTAAGACACCTCTTAAAAAAAGAGGTTCTATTGATAAAAATAATTTTTTGAGAATAACCAAGTCTTTGAAATCCTTAAGATAGTTATATATAAATTTTCCTGTTAAAAACATTTTTAATCTAAGGTAAAAGACAAAATCACCTCTATAAGATAACTTTAAATTTTGTTATATATCCTTCCAGGCTTTTTAAATATACATATGTTTTAGGTTTTATTTTCTATTTTTAAGAGCTCAGGAAATGTATACCTTCCCAGAGTAAAACAGACGAGCAGGCATCCTTATTCAGGTCTGTCTCTTATGTTCTTATCAGGAAAATAGGCAGTTACCTCTTATTCCCTCAAACAAAGACTATATCAATTGGACCCTTCATTTTGCTGTGAAATCCAGTCCTACAGCTAAGACAGCATTTACATCTGCAGATCAGTCAATTGCCCCCCAAGAGAAGGACACCTCACACTAAATCCCATAATGTAAAATGCATGTTCACGGGTGTAGGGGGTACACCAGATAGACGGTTTACACTGTGGGCCCCCTGGGTGCATATAGGTCTTAAAAGTTATCTTCTCCTTTTGCCAGGCTTTTATCATCCAGCATCATACCATTTAAAAGGCACAGGATTGTTATAAACTTTGAAAGGATTTAATAGCAAATAAGTGCTAGCTTATCAATTTCAGAGTCAAAGAATATTAAATTAGATTAAAAATATACAATTAACCTAATACATTTTGAATTTGGATTAATTGTTTGAAATTCAAAAGGACCCCAGGATATTTTTCACTTGAAACACAGAAATAAAAAATTCATACTAAACAGGCAGAGTTTGCCCTCAAGGTTGAAAACATTAATCATCATGCATCTAACTGTTAACTGTAAAAAATCATTTTTCTTCTGATTTAAAGGGAATTATTTAGTGAGTGTTTTTAACTTTGCTTTCTCAAGTGGAGGCAGTAACACGGGGTCGGGGTCTGGACTCCTATGCCCCCTCACGTCTCCCTTCTCCACAAGGAGCTGCCTTTGATATATGAGGGAGCTCTTGGCCCAAAGAACAATGCACAAAGCCTAGGAAGAAGTGAGAGTTGCTAGGAATGTAACTGAGATTTATTTACTAAATTCAAGAAATGACCAAACAGACTTTCTAAGAAGATACACATTAACCCCAAGTAAACATAAATTTGAGGAGGCAGGTGGACAACAGGGAGTCAGTCTTCACAGAACTCTCCCAATTTTCTGTATTTCCAAGGTACACAAAAAACTATCAAGCTGAAAGTAGTTACTTTAAAGAAAAAGTTGACTTTCCATAGGAGGGGCAGGATTGTTTAATATCAAGAAGGAAACAGAGTAAGTCAAATACACTTGATGATCTGTTTGTGTAGCTTTCTCGTGGTGCCAGCTCATCACCATTGCCTACCTACCCAAAAGGTTGGGCCTGAGCTCCTCAGTAGTGAAAGCCCTTAGGTGGAATCCAAGATAGCCTTTTTCTTAGTCTTTTTCTTTTTTCAACTGAAGTAACATTGGTTCCCAAAACTGTGTATGATTCAGAGGTGTAAGAACACAGCTCTTCATACATACCTATGTTACACACCTCACCTACCAGCAAAGTAACTTTTCTGACACAAAATTATGTTCCACAAGTCATGTTAATCATATTCAAAAGGACTCACCATTACTCACCTTGGGGTTGACTCAAGGGAATTTTAGTGTCTTCTGTAAAATCTTCTAGATAGCACTGTGTGCTATAGTGGTGTGGTGAGGAAATCCTTTCCCTATAAAGATACAAGTTTTATAAAAACATCCATTGTAAATTAACTGATTTTTTTTTGTCTTTCAAACTGCAATATAAAGATTTACTAAGAGTCTTATGTATTAAACCAAAATATTTTAGTGATTCTACTTTATTACTATACCTAAATATTAAGGGCTAAACCTTGCATCAGTAATGATGGCTTTATATTACTTAAGCCAAATATCTACTGAGATTCTATCTTCTGGAATTAATCCACAATGTCCCTTTGGCTCGTGAAGTCTTAATATATTATACTGAATGATCAGAGACTATTGCAACATGTTCACTTTCTAGTTAAATTACAGAATGTTCCCTTTAGAAAGGTGGCTCATTTGAAGACTAATTTTAACCTAATTTCAATATCCTTTCATACTTTTTTTAAAAAAAATGACACATTAATTTACTGAATATGTGGCATCATACATGCTACATAAGGACACACATTTTACAGGTACTGCTAACATTAGTCTTCTCATAATTAAAGAAAATGCTATATTTTATTAGGGGCTAATAAAATACAAATATTCTTTTTTCCCACTGAAATCTGTAGATCTCTATAATTACACCCATGGACTTACATTAAGACAGTACCTTATAGGTTTGAACTGTCATTTTCATTGCTCTTTCCATAGCCCCTTGAACTCCTTTAACAAGATCATGCATGCCAATTCCCCATGTGTTTTCATTGCCCAAAGTTAACCCCTACAACATGCAAATGGGGATTTATTTTGTCATGGGTTGCCATCCATTATCAGTGACTGAGAGTTAGAGTGGTCTAAATACGCCATCATCCTTTGCCCTTGATTGAAATTCTGCTAGGATGTGACTAACATGGTATTCAGAGCACCTCTGAATGAACAAGTCAAAGTTCACATTCCTAGACTTTGCATCCTTCTGTTCTATCAGTTATGACCACAAATACTTCCTAGTGAAAAATTAGGATGTCCTAACAGTCTCATCAAAGTACCTGCTTCTGAAGTACCTGATCTAAGATATACCTCATAGTAATGATGGTTGATCTTAGGTCACTGAAACATAAAATACTGACTTATCTATTCCAACTTACAGAAATAACAATTTTCCAAATAAAGGTAAATTTAGATTGCAACCATAAACTACTTGAACTCATAATAGACTAAGGGAAATCTGGAACAAATATAGAGAGAATATTTCTACCTTTGATAATATTAAACTGGGTAATTCAGACTAAGCCCCCTTCTGAAGAAATCCAGAAAACCAAGCAAAACAAAAAGCATAATACATATGTTTAAGTGCACAGTAAAGCTAATAAGTAGCAAAGAGTTTTCAGGTGAAGAAACAAGAAAGAAAAAAGACCCTAGGAAAAGAATGTGTGTATATTTATATATGTGTGTGTGTGTGTATATATATATATATATATATATATAGAGAGAGAGAGAGAGAGAGAGAGAGAGTGTGTGTGTGTGTGTGTGTTGTTGGGCCGAGGGAGAAAGGGTCTGATTTTTCTCTGAAGGTATTCATGAAGTGAAACCCTAAACATAGAGAATATTTATAAGCATCTGGGGTGGCTCCAAAAGAAAAAGAAGTGTGTACTCTTGTGGCTTGGGTTAGAATTTGGAAGAGTTATATCTCTTTTTTATTTTTTAAATGCATACAAGTGCTGGGGTACAGGCCAGAGTCATCGAAGATGAGTGGATTAACCAGAGACAGAGTGGGGAGCAGAACAGGCAGACTAACTGAAGTACACTGCTGAGGGGAGCAGCAGGTGAGTCAGGAGAGGTCTGCTGTGCCATGTGGGCCCCCTCCCTGGCTGGGGATTTAACTCGCACTGCTGTGCTGTGGATGCTTCACAGTGCGGCGCTCAGCCAGCTGCGACACCAGGGAGGCCCTGGAAAAGCTGTATTCTTAAGAACAAGAATAAACTAGAATTATATAAGACCTTAGAATGAGTACAGGTCAACTTTAAAGATGCTCAATGCCTTACAACTCAATAAATATCCTTAAATAAAATTCCTCTAGTATATTCTCGAGGCACCTGGAAGAACCAACTACTTACCTAAAATAAGATATCAAGTTGGGCTTTATATTATTTCAGCAAAATTTCATATATGACATCGAAAAGGCAAAAAAAAAAAAAACCCAAGGAAATACAGAGACAAATAATAATATAATTTTTAAATAACAAAAGCACAAAATAGAAACTCATGAGAACTCAATATATATTCTCCAGATCTCTTTGACTATAGAAGATATAATTAAAAGCACTACAGTAAAATATGTAGTTAAAAGTTGGAAAAGATAAAAAGAAATAGAGGCAGGGGCAACATTTGAAGACATATGGCTGAGAACATTGTAAAAGTGATGAAAAATGTCAAATTACAGATTCAAGGAGCTCTATGAACTCCACACAAAATAAATACAAAGAAAGTCATCCCAAGAGATGTAATAACAAAACCACTGAAAAAAATGCAGATTATAACCATTTCTCAACAGAAACAATGAAAGTCAGAAGATACTGCAACAAGAACTTTGAAGTATAAGGAAAATAGTTACTGTCAACCAAGAATTGTAGTTCTGTAGAATTATTCCAGAATTAAACAGTAATTTTCCTAGTATGAGGTAAAAAATGAAGGAAAATAATAATCTTTAGATGTAAGGAAAGAAAAAATTAAAAACCGACAAAACATAAATATCAGAAACCAGAGAAAATATTATTAAATATTGACCACATAAAATAACTAAATAAAAAAACACAACACACATGCACACATATATTTTCTAAAAAGGAACAGAAACATGAAACTAAATAAGAAAATAGTTTAGAACATTGATAATATCAGATATTGGTAAATCAATGATGCATACTGTAGTCTCTTATATAACCATCAAAAGAACAGGAATTGAATTTATAATTTTCTTGCTAACTACAAGGTTAAATAGAAAAATAATTACTCCCCCCCCCAAAAAAAAACCCAAACAAACAGAAAAAAGGAACAGAGAGACAATGCATAATCAATGCATAATAGAAATCACTTGAAATGACTTCATTTAGGTCAAATTTGTCAATAAATTCATTAAAAATAGGGGCATCCCTGGTGGCACAGGGCTAAAGTTATGTTTGTGTGATCACCACTGTGACTTGAGTTAGATCCTTCCCCCAGGAAGCTAACAACCCACAGGGCACAGCAGACCTCTCCTGCCTCCCCGCTGCTCCCCTCAGCGGTGTGTTCAGTCAGTCCACCCATTCTGCTCCCTACTCTGTCTCTGGTGATTCCTCTTAGCCTCTGAACGTCTGGTCTACACCCCAGTTCTTGTATGTATAAATAAAAATAAACCTTTAAAAAATAATAAACACATTAAAAATAAATGGAATATTTTAATTAAAGATAAAAATTTGACTTTCAGATTATTTAAATAAGGCAAAAGTCAAAATTATTTTCTATATATTTTGAAATTCTGAGACTACAAACCTGTCAAAAAATAAAAGAACAAACAACGAAACTGATGTAGCCATATTAATATCACACAAAGTAGATTTTGTGGTTTTTTTAAAGATTTATTTTATTTATGCATACAAGAGCTGGGGTGTAGGCCAGAGGTATGTGTGTGGGGGTGGGGAGGTTGAGAGTATTCACCAGAGACAGAGTGGGGAACAGAACAGGCAGATGTACTGAAATAGACTGCTGAGGGGAGCAGCAAGGGAGATAGGTCTGCTGGGAGATGTGGGTCAGCACCCTGGCTGGGGATTGAATTAATGCTGCAGTGCCTGCTGATAGCTTCCTAGTGCTGAAACTTAACCCCCTGCACCACCAGGGGGGCCCCCAAAGTAGATTTTAAGGCAACAAGCAGTACTAGAGGTAAAGGGACACTGTAATTATAAGAGGTTTATATGAACTTAACATAGATTGATAAGATGAAAACAAACAGAATAGGCAAATTGATAATCATAATGAAAAAGTTTTCTTAGTGGAAAAGTAGAAATCATATAGATATACTTTGCACACCATAAAAAAGAAACAATTGCAATATATTAACCATCATGAATGCCTTTCAGAATATACATTCTTTTCAGTGTATCTGAAGTTTTTCAAAAAATAAGCACATTTTGGGTCATAAACCTATTTTAATAAACCTCAAAAGAAATAATACAGAATATTTTCTCTGATCTTAACACAAAGTAGAAATTAGTTTTTTAAAAGATAACTGGGAAAATCTCATATCTGAAAATTAAACAAAATATACCCTAACTCATAGGTGAAAGAAAAATAAAAATCAAAATTAGAAAGTATTTTGAGCTAAAGGATTATATAAATGTAACCTACCAAAACTTGTAGCATATGGTTAAAACTATTTGTCAATGGAATTTATAGCACTGAAAAATTGAAAAGCACTCATCTTTTAAAATTAGAAATTAACCCAAAGAAAATAGATAAGAAGTATATAAAGAGGAGACATTTTTAATTGAACAAGAAAACAAGAGACACTATAAGCAAAATCAAACTTAAAATATAGAAAATGCAGATGTTAAGTGTCATGCCAATAAATCTGAAAATTTAAACAGAAGCATTTGTAGAAAAATTCAACTTAAACAAACAAAAATTTAAATATTATGATTAAATATTAATCACAATATACTTATGAGAAGACAAAACAACAAATCACATAGTGGGATATTTGGAACTTATAAGAATAAAGGCTCCTTTCATAATGTAAAAAGTACACCTGACAAATCAATAAAGAAAAGATAGCTACTCACAAAAGAGACCAATAAGCATATGAAAGTATATTCAATCCCATAAATAATAAGGTAAAAGGAAATTAAAAGTACAATGTGATACACCCAGAAGGACTTTTATCTGAAAAGATTAAAAATAATTAATGATGGTGAGGAAGTCGAAAAATGAAAACTAATACTCCTAACAGATGTATAAATTGGTACAGTCGCTTTAAAAAACAGGTGGGGACTGTCTTCTGAAACTGAACATCCATATATCCTATCTCTCAGCAGCTTTTCTTATTGATATATCTACCCAACAAAAGTGCAAGCACATGTGCACCAGGAAACATTTAAACGCACTGCTTGAAATCGCTCCAAACTAACAATGCCCAAATACCCATCTATTCCAACGAAATGCCATCCAGCTCCTTAAACAACATGGGTAACCCTCGTAAAGAAGTGACAGAAAAGATGAAGTAGTGCATGCTCTCTCTCAGAAGTTTAAAATGCAGATGAAAGTAAGTTTTCAGTTTAGATGGTCAAACTGTAAAGAAAGGCAAGAAAATAAAGATAGTTACTGTATGTGGGAGAGAGGGAAAAGGCAAAGCCTGGAAAGAAATGACTAAGATGCCTCAATAGACACTTTAGCTGAGTGGTAGCTCTGGGTGTTTTCCTTTATGGTAACTCACTGAACTGTACACCTTTCCTTCTGAAATTTTCTCATATCTGTATCTTTAACAAAAGGTTTAAGACAAATTATTCTAGAAGGCAAAAGTATAAAATTAATTTTTACCGACTTGGGAATGTTACTATTACACCGTCTATTTTTCCATTTTTTTGTTGTCACGTGAATGACCAGATTCCATTTCATAGATTCCATTCAGAACATGTTGGGCTGCCCACAAAGAACTGACAACCGGCAGTTCTGAAAACAAGTTTTTAGAAAATTCCAATAGATGTAGCTTCATTTAAGTTTGATCTGTTCTCCATTAGACATGGAAAAGGGGGTTGGGATTAGTCAAATACTCTGAATAGTTGAGTTAATATCATACATGAATCACATTTTTAAGATATTACAATCCATTTGTAAAAATTGTTTTGTAGAAATAATCATTTTATACAAACAAAATAAGCGTAATTAAACTGTTAATGAGACAAAAAGCAAAAATTTAACTTGAGTCCCTTAAGGCTCTTTATCAATTTTCTTTGTATTGTCCACGTACTGAAGTACCAGGTAAACATAAGTTTTGGTTGATAGAATTTGAGGCAAGAGAATTTCCACTGAGTGTTTCCAGAGACAACTGGAATAGAGCCTTACCTGGAAAACTAAAGCTTCATTTAGGTAACATTCAAAGTTCATTTCTGCAGTCTTAGCGACAAAAGAACTGCCTTTCTTCTCACTTTGCTCCTGTGACACTACAGTCATCTAACCAAACTGACTTGTGAAAACTTATTAGTGTTAGGAGCATGTGCACACAAAGAATGGAGGAGGGTGTATATGCACACAGATCTTTAAGGTCTACACCTGTTTTCGATCTCTCCCAGAGACTCCTCAAGACTTAGAAGGCATAGGAGTCCTAACAGAAAAATAGTGAATAGTGTGGCATAATTATTACATAATAGGTATCTGTTGCTATTATTTCAAAACAATGCTCCTCCAAGACATTAAAATCCTGACATTAAAGAGAAAAGGTAATACAGGTTAATTACTCTAGGAATGAAATATTATAACCTTTAGCTGCTAGTTTGATACAAACTATGAAAGCTGTCAAAAACTTGTAATTTCTGTGCACAAACGGAAATGTAGAAGTTGTCTCGCTTTTCCTTCCATCTGGTTTTAAACCAAGGGCCTTAAAAATTAATACGGCTTAATATTAATTACACCCAATGTCAGCATATAATCTTCCCAGCACATATGCCTACCACTCTCCACTACCTCCATACCTCCATACATACACACATACACACACAGTATTACAAAATTAAAGAAACAACAACAACAAAAAAACCTAACTCACCAGATTTTTACTATCATGGCAAAAGTTAACCCAGGACTTTTAGCCATCTTATGAAATTTCAGTGTCTGTCAGAGTCAGTAAAATAGTTCAAAGGCGGGGTAAACTGACTCATAAAGAGTCCTGCCTTAGAGAACAGTGTCCTTCTAAGTTCAGACACTAAGAAAAAGTTTGAGCTAAATCCAGACGATTTAAATTTTTCTCAAGGAGAGAAAAGTGAATTTCCTCTACCTGTACTGTTCTATTCCTATAACTAAGTTTGACATGGTTCTCGTTTAAATACAATGGAAACAAAGAGAGGAAGTTATGCTTGGTATCCTTTACATTTATGTCTTCAAGGTTGTTTGGAAATCTTTTAGGCGGCTTTCCTTTCTTCAAATGTTCTCTTCCGCTGTTTCTTTGACTGGAAGGGTTGTTTTTTTTTTTTTTTTTTTTTTTCATTTTATATACTGTATATTTCCAAAGTATATATGGTTCTGGGCATGGTGTTTGCTTTCCTTAGAGATAAAAATCGCTTTTGTTCATTTACCTTCTTTGAAATTCATTTCTAGTAGCTGCAGAGCTGCCGCTATGAGTGTTAATAGGCTTCTAACATAGCTGTCATTTCAAGTAATAGGTGCCAAGCTTTCAGCAGCTTATTAACACATTATAACAGCAAGCCCTATACTAAACAAACAAATTGCACAGAGGAGGACACAAGTAAATTAGTGTGTATAAATATATATATTCATATGTATACATACATACAGTATATACTTAGGACTCATCAACATGTTTGGTTCCATACATGATTAACCCAGAATTGGCACTTTGTTTTTTATGAATATTCACAGGGAGAAAGAGTGGATCGGATTTGTATTTGGTCCCAAATGTGAGACGAATACAAACTGGTATAATTACTGAAAGATTTCCATCCTCTCAGCCCAGTGACGCTCTCAAGACCGAAAAATTGCAGACTTGTGGTATTTCACATCATGGAACTGTGCTAACGTGATCTTTCAGCGCCACTTCATGGGGATGCTGTAGAGGAAGAAACAGTGGAAATAAGCAAAGAAATATACCAACTGGCAAAACTACTGAGAAAAGAAAAGATGCAAATATGAAAATGTGCTTCGAAGAGTCAAAATTTGCATTTGGAGATGAACACTGGACTGACTCTCTACAAACAAAAATATACTTCCAGATGCAGGGGCAGACATATGTACAGATAAATATGAGAATGTATATTCACGCAGGCTTTATATAAATATGTATATACACACATATACATACATACAGAGATACACTCTCCTTTATAAGTGTTTATATATTTAATGGTTGCATAAAAATTCTTAGCAGTTTTCTTGAAAATGTATTTCAACAAAGGCTCTAAATTCTACATTGTAGTAAAAACTGACCTTTTTTGAGTATAAAAAAATTCCCAGAGCAATTTATTATCATACTGTAATATATTTGGAGGTTATAAATATGTTAAGTTCAACTTTTAAATTGCCTGAATAATTTCTGAAAATTTGCTAGAATTTATAGTATTAGGAAGGTCGACTTGAAGGCCTCTATCTTGCAAAATTGAATATATGCTACTTTTATTGTTACTAATAATGACAGGTGGCATTATTAATTGCTCAGGAAGTACCAGTGCTAAGCTAGTAACTTTATAAATTACACTTATAACCCCAAATGTTTCTACTATCCCCAGTCAACTTTCAAATCCAGGGAAGTGTGAGATATTAAAAAAAAAAAATTTAGTGATAGAATTTTAGATAGTGATTGAGTTTTCTAATACTATCAGTTCCTTCTCAATACTCTACTTGCTGGAAATAGATATAACTTGACAACGTAGTTGGAAGGAAAATGACATCAAACCCTGCAGTAAAAGACAATAATTGATTTCAAGAAAACTTTTAACAGAAAAAGCCCAGATCATAGAGATCAAACCCAGGAAGGAATGTCAGACCCTCTTAATTTTTACTTGCGACAATAGCACAGTTCATAAGAATAAATGATGACTATCAGCCAAGAACATTTTCTTTTCAAGGTGCAATCAACAATATGTAGGTAATGAAGTCCCACATTTTGAAATCTGTTCTCAGATTTCAATCTGTTCCCAGCCACATTTCTTACATTGACACCCATCTCACCCCTGTCTAGCAAGGAGTTTGTACTGTCACCTTCTTTCAATCCACTCCTCTTGGTTTAAGTACTTCAAGTTGTTTTTTTATACCTAAAGCACCTTTATAAACTGAAACATTCATTTTATTTGATACTCTGGAAGACCTTCAGTGAATTATATTCCTCACTGCCTTAGTCACCTCTAGCTGCATTAAATTGCATTAGCACATGTATGTTTTGAACAGCCTTCTATAATAAGCTAAAGACCAGACCTTCTCCACGTAAGACGTCTGTGTCTTACTCCTCTTTGTCTCCCTATTGCCAACTACAGGACCTTGTGCATGAGAACTGTTCCATGAAGGTTGAACAAATGAATAAAGAGATCAGTTCTAATCCACATTTTCTAGTTTATTTTAACTCTCACTGTTTAGTCAAGTCCAATTGCATTTTTCCATAAATATCTGCTTTTAGTTCTGACGATCTATACCTTAAGTCAGAACCAGAAAAGAGGAGTGTCTGAAAGTCAGGACCTCATCTCTACGAACTTCTCCTGTTTCTTTGCCTGAGTAAAATGATGCCTACAAAAAATAAATATGCAGTAGGGTCAGGGCCAAGGGTCTTTTTGTATGATTTTAGTAAAAACATATTTTTTATAGAAAAGTATCTGCAATAGCCTCCCAAGAGCTTGGTCAAATCACCCCAGAATTTGGTTTCCAATGACAGTTATATGATATATGTGTGAAAATAATGGGCAGTGGTTTCAGATTATGAATGTTATTTTGGTTGACATTCTCTGTGACTGCCATGATTTTAAAATGGGAGAGTTACAGTAAAAAAAAAAAAAAAAAAAAAAAAAGGGAGGGGGAAAGAAAACAAACAAACAAAAATTTTCTGTTTTTTTATAGAAACTACCAGAGCTAGGTTANAAAAAAAAAAAAAAAAAAAAAAAAAAAAAAGGGAGGGGGAAAGAAAACAAACAAACAAAAATTTTCTGTTTTTTTATAGAAACTACCAGAGCTAGGTTAGAAATGCTGACTGTCATGTGACCCATGAACTCTGAGCTTTCAGCTTTCTATTCTACTATTGAGAGGAAGTTGTTCTGTTTCCACCAGAATATTTTTAATAATGTCTCTTATAAATATATACATGATTAGACTGTGTGATTATAACACAATAAAGGTTTATAGCAAAACCTGTTTTTCACCTCACCATTGTTTATGCTATTTTAATAGGTAGAATAAACTTGGGAGTCTAAGAAAATGTCATTTTTCCAACTCAGCTAGGAAAGAATCTGACAACTGTGACATAATCATTAAAATGCTGCAATTTGTTAAAATGCTCCTAAAATGTTTTTTCCTGAATTTTATTCAAGGGCTGAAGTATGACATTGAGAAGGAGAGAGGATTAGGCTAATAATGATTAACATATTGCAGCAGAGAAGGTTACCATGATGTTTAATTTCAAAGCCAAGTGCAAGGGAGTTGGTACCTTCACAGAATTTCTGATCATGGGAGAAAGCAGGAGTTTGAAGAGAGTGCAGGAACACAGAGCCTTTAAAATAATGAACAGCTTTCCCACCTCTTGCCACACCACAGAACACCCACCTACCGTATATGCATACAGCTCCCAGGAACTCATCAATTAATTTAGTGACAAAAGATTGTACCCTGGGTGATAAAGGTCCAGTGCTTTCTCTTTATGGATAATTGGAGCCATAAAATAGTTCCGGAGCACTCTTTTATTTGTCATTTGTTGACAATTCAACCGATTCTCCTGTCTGCCATCCTCCATATTTAACGGGGCCCTATCGAAGTATGCAACGCGCTCGTTTGTATGGGAAGGATGTCTTCATAGTGTTATGCCATTGCATGTCCTTTACTCCCTTCTGTTGTTCATCAGTCTACCTCCTGCTCTTTTTTTCTATGACACCTCTGAGATGGTACCCATAGCAACACCCCTGAGAAGAAGGTGAGAGGGAATGTGCTACACTCATCCCCAGCGCACGCTGCTGACAATGCCAGTCATTAATGCAGCAGCTTCTGCCTACTCAGATCTCCTTGCTTCTCTCTGGTCTTGTTTCCCTTCATAGCAGCCACAGAGCTCACTCACGGAGATCCAGAGACTTGCTGTTAATGATTTGTCACTTGTTTAGAACACCTCAGGATGGCAGCTCTGTATAATCTGCCCTCAATAGCACTGCCAGGTTGCATTAGGAAACAATTACCTAGTTTATGACTAGTAAGGTAGGTGTCAGGAATTCCAATTAAACTCCAGTGTTTCCAAAGAAGGCTGGATCCCCCTAAATTTGAGGATAGGGATGAGACACCACTACTAGGGATATTGTACTCAGTTCTGCTTTAGAGCACGCCATGTGAAAAGCAATGCCCTCTTGAAGAATGAACTGAAAACAAGAGAATATGGAGTAAATTTTATGCAAGTTGTCACTGTAAATGATGCACCTACTTGCTAAATGCTTACATAGTAGAGAAAAAATATATATATCATTTTATTCCTTCAGTCACTGTCTTCGTCCTGTGTGTGTCTGTCCACACATGTGTGTGCAAGCAAATGAATTGGAGGGAAAATGCAATGATTATGGACTTCCTTCTTTTACATCAAGTAAGTGCAAGAATATGTAGGTTTTTATAAAATTAAAAGTATATTTTACCATAAAAGGATCTAGTATTGAATGGTTAAGAGCCAATCTGAATATGAGCTTGTAAAAACTGACTCGTATAAAATTATATATTGAACAGATTTTGACTGGAATATACCCAATGGACTTGAAAATACCATAGTTATTGATAACGAGTTTTATAGGTAAGAAAGACCAAATGTTATTGAACTTCCAAAAAGT
This sequence comes from Galemys pyrenaicus, assembly GCA_019455555.1. Lineage (NCBI taxonomy): Eukaryota > Metazoa > Chordata > Mammalia > Eulipotyphla > Talpidae > Galemys > Galemys pyrenaicus. The sequence continues at coordinate 4,839,142 of JAGFMF010011739.1, read as the reverse complement.
TACAGTCTGAAGCTTCCATGCAGCAATGCTTATACAATCACATAACTACTTTTTAAAATCAGAATCACATTAAAAATTCCACAAAGAACAGTGTACAGATATTTAGTCAAAGGTTTGCATATGCAAATATCACATACACCTCTATCCTTATCCTGCCCCCTCCAAGAAAAGAAAGAAAACTAACCATTTATCAGTAGCAGTGTGAAAGGAAAGATTTATCATTTTAAATTTTTCTTTGCAGATGGTTTTCATTTTAAAAGGCAGGGAAGCGATTTTTTTGAAATCATTTTTTTCCCTAATGCAATTGAGCCAGACGTCTCTCGTAAATCTTGTTGCTTTAGTAGACAATGCTCAATTCTCTAAACTTTATATGCAATTGCAATGTTTTTTAAAGATGCCAGTCTCCCAGGCATGACGATGAAAGCCACCTAAAAGGTGGCAGCATCACCCCAGTATGCCAAGGGGGCCACCGCCCTTTCCATAGTTCATTTAAGATATTTACCTTTGTGCCCAAACTGATGAGTTGCAAAAAGATTTCTTCCTCCCCCTCCTTTTTGATAAATAGAAGGGACATAAATGAGTTATCCGGTCAATCCATCTTTTGAGTGGTTCACTGAGATCAGTGAGTCAGGGAGCCAAGACAAAACGCAAACCACAGCAGGGAAAGGTGTAGAGGAGATGCTGCCTTTGTAATTAAAAACAAAACAAAAAAGCCCTCTCATTTAATAGTGTATTTAAATTTTCTACATGATGTTACCCCCTTTAAGGAAGAACAATGTAACATTTGTGGCATAGTACTGGATATTCCCACGGAACAACTGAGCTGGTGGGACTAAGCTGATTGCCTGCATTGTTATTCACCAAGTACGTTTACTGGCAGTTTTTGAGACCACAGCATACCTAAAATCAAAATGTTCATTAAAACACCATCAATCACCAAAAATATCATCAATCCTCTTTACATGGAAAGTTTAGTCTGAGGCACTATCTAGCCAATGCATTATATCTACATAAATAACACATGTATTTATACATATAATAAAGTGTTTATAGAGGGAACACACACACAATCTTTCAGCAGGATATTCCTTCCCATTTGCTCTAAAATATGTTGCTTTTTCAGACTCTGAGGTTGGATCTCTGTGATCACTTATGTTCCTAGCTTTGAAGACATCGAGGACTGAACAAAATAGTCACTGGTTGGCTCATATTTTGCAAGCTCCAAGTGAGCAGTTTCAAAGATGAATTCTACCTAAGATTTTATTTCAAAAACAGTTTTAATTTTGCAAATATTTCAGATCTACACCCCAAATTAAGAAAGGTTAATGGAAAACTTCCTTTCACAATTGATGACTAGTGGGTAGAAGATGGTAACCATCCTCTCCCGGCTAGAAGTGGTAAAGGGGCACTAGGACCTCAGTCCCTTGGTACACAGTTCAGTGTTCCCCATTTCCAACCTGTGTCTTCCAATACAAATAAGCCAACACTGAACATATTAGAAAGGCAGAAAATGATCTTTAACTAACCAGGACTTCTTTAAAAAATTGTCTTTAAGTTCATTCCAAAAAGTATTATTTTGACATTTGTTTGCTGTAGCATCGAATAAACTTCTGCTGCCACCTCATTCCCTTTTACACATCTATGACTTTCTGTTATTAAAATGTGAAAATAACTGGGAAAAATAAATTCATTTTTCAAGACATCTATTTCCTTACAGCTCAAAATTATAATGTTTATTTGAAGAAGTTTCTCTTAAACATCTGGAAGATATGCCAAAGTGATAAGCTGAGATATAAAAATCTTTTGCTCCAAGAATATATTTTTAAATATAATGCTAAAAAGTCTACATAGGAGAATGAAAAGCAACTTGTCCCATCACGAAAAGATTATACATCCTGTGTAACATATTTATTTTTCTAAATCAAATCACATTTGAAACCCATCCTCTAGGATGATAGAAGTCAGTTTAAGTCAAATTTATGTCTCTTTTTCAGCTCTTATAGTCTACAATGCACAAAATCCAGAAAATTTTGGAAGAGAGGTCTCCATCCTTCAGTTGTTTGTAATGTCCATTGCAATGATCAAGATCAACTCAGAAGTATATTCTTAGTGTTTCCTCTGTTAAGCTACCTCAATCGTTGGACTCAGTGCTCTATCTCAGTATTTTTTAGTGAAAATATTTTTAATAGCATTTTTTTGTATTTATATAAAGTTCCATCTTGTTTTTAGGCAATTATGCTTCAACCATTTCTTTATTGTTTGACTTTTAGATTATCTCACGGACTGTTGCTATTACTGCTAACCCTATACGGTATTACATTTATATATAAATCTGTGGCCATATTTTTACTTATCTCTAAAGCATGGTTTCTTTGCAGTGAGATTACTGTATTAAGGACTAATGTCTTAAGGATTGCTAATCAAACTTTAAACTTTACTTTTCCAAAATAATATTAACTAGTAATGATTTATTCCTATCAAATTATTTGTTGCAAGTTTCCCTAACTCTCCTCCTTTCATGTTTTTGAGAAAATAGAAGCCTAATATTTTGACGTAGGTTTTCCCTGTTTATAAATTCCTTCTGCATCCAGAAAACTAATACTATTCGCTCATATTTTACTTGTTTAACATTTTAATCAAACTAAAATGTGTTTGTTACAAAAGGATAAATGTAGGATTTTTTTTTTTCAAAATAGCTAAATCAGTTTTCCTATAACCACTTCCTGTACTCAGTAACTTATGAGATCTTCTTTCTCATAAGATTGGATCCAAATTGTCCCAAGTCAGGACTAGAACTTGAGTTCACTAGTGAGGGAATCATGTCCAGGTCAAAATTTAAGTGGGCACCAAGAAAACCTCAGTAATGAAAATAAGTATTTTGATGTAATAATTAAAAATCAAAATAAAAGCAAAAATTCCTAATGAGCGATATATCAAAATTTTAAGTAAACAAATTTGCATCTTATATCATCCCGGGATTATTCTTTGAAATAAAAATCTAAATAAAATAATACAATTACTAGCAGTGCCCCAAAGATTTCCAGAGACTCCTGTGAATACTTACATTCTCTGGGTGTTCACCCTCATAGCAAATTCTGGATAAACTGTTAACACTTCTAAGCATTTATTCATAATTCTGCACAGCTTCATTCATGGACACATTTACAACATCTTTATTTCCTACAGCATTGCCTTCATGTGGTAAACATCTGAATAATATATTATCTTTCTAAATAATATACAGCATTACAACCAACATAAGTTCAAAAAAATAAAATAAACAATACTACAGTAGTTCCCTGCAACCATTGTCACAAAGAGTGTCCCTTAGATTGGCCAAATGCCAAGATGCTATTTATGAGTTCTCTCATCTCTCCTGTACACTTAACAGTTAGCACTTTTTCTTTACCATCTTTTTTTCAATTGAAGATATCACAGGAAAACTAAAAATTCTTAATTCTTTACTTGTCATACAAAAAGAAAAAAGGCCAAAGTGCCAGTACTACCTTCATGTACATCCACTTGCCCTTAGCACTTCCGAGCTCACTGGCCAACACCTGCGTGTACTACTTAAGACATTACCTGGCCACCAAAGGTTGTTTGACCCATTGGCAAAAAAAGGTTGGAAGTACCAGAAATTCCTGCTCCTCTCTCACCCCAGCATCCTTTGACCAATAACTGAAAGGGTTGTGTATTTACCCGAGTTTCCTCACCCTGGTAGGTCTGGAGCAGATGGCTGAGGTGCCTGATTTTCCCCCAGTCCCCACATTTCATCATCAAGGTCGTAATCCACTTGCCCACAGTGGTAAAGTGCTGGAGAAAAAACAAATCCTGACCACTTTGCTTCCCCATCTTATTTCTCTACTCACCTGCAACCTTCCCTGAGAAAACCTCCCAAATGATCTACTTGCAGCAGATCCTAAGCTCAGAGTTCACTTCTTAAGATAGCACACATAGCCAATAGGGACATTTAACTTGTCTTTCCAGATTTTATCTTAAAAAGAACAGATAGAGCTTTGGAATCAGAGTTTTTCTTCAAAGTGGCTTCAAAGTTTCTGGATTAAAATTACTGGTTGAATTCATTTCACACCAACAACTTATAAAAGCAGAAGGGGAGAAAATGTTGGACAGCCTGAACGAGGTATTTAATCTCCTACTATTAAAGCAAATTCCATAGAATACCGCTCTCTATTATTCAAATATTTATATACCAGAGTCTTTTTATTTTTAATTTCACATTTACTTTCATTGATCCATAGGCCAGAACCATGCTTTTTATTATACTATTTACCATTTTTTTAAATTGTATTTGATTTTACCTCCAATTTCTGCTCTGCTGCTTTTATTATATAGTGCGATTCTTACTTTTTTTAGGTCAATTTAAGAATAATTGTTAAACTTAAGGGAAAAAAACATGTTGGGATCCGAAATAAAATTGAATTAAATGTCAATTACAAAGAAGTTAGTCTTTGAAAAATTTTCTTTCTACATTGCAACATTAAGCTGTCTCTCCAATAACATTGGACTTCTTTTATGTCTCAGGAAAACATGGCTTATTATACAAATAATGAAGCACATATTTCTTGCTGTAAATATGAAGTTCATTTGGTTGTAAATATGAAGCACGTATTTCTTAAAATGAAATTAGACTAGAGCTAAAAATAAAGATTTAAAAAAATAGTTCCTTTTATAATGAAGTCAATCACAATCTGGTACAATGAAAATGATACTTGCTTCAAGCATAGTGATCCATTTTAGTTTACAGATTAAAGTACAAAATGTTTTAATTCAAAAACGACTTCTAAAATTCAGACAGCTTTTCCCGTTCTTCAATGTAGTCTTAATTATATTAAAGATCTGGGACTTTGAACTGCAGGGATAATGCAATATGAAGGTTATGACTATAAATTTCGATTTTTAAAATTTCACATTTGCTTATACCCCTCTCCAAAAATAGTTCAAAATAACAGACATATATGATATACTTAATAAATAAGTAGCAAGAAAAAGGAAAGGAAGTATTTGTTTCTTTTCCCACAGAAATATTTATTTAAACCAGCTTTATTTCATTTAGATACTTTTACAATCCAAGTAGCTTGACTGTTTTAAGCATAAGATTGTACTGATGAGGATGATCACTAACCTTAGAAGTAGTAAGGACTTTGACAAATAGGGAGCAATGAGGTGAACTCACGAGAACCTCAAGTGGCAAGTTTTACTCTTATGTTTAGGAGAACGAACTTCAAAACCTGCCTTTCCTTTAGCTCTCTGTGAAATATTAGACAAATTAGTCAGCCATCTCTGGACTGCTAGCATTTGTGATTAGAAGAGTTATAAATTCTCTTCCAGTTCGCAAATCTTTGGTCTAAAATGATACCTACGCTAAACGCTAAATCTGGGCAACATTCCAAACATTTATGCTTACTCACAGCGATTCACAAAATTTACTTATTTTTTAACATCTTTATTGAAGTATAATTTACATACCATAAATTCACATTACCCATTTAAAGTATACAAGCAAGTGGTAGTTTTGGTCAAAATTCTTAATCCTTTCTTCAGTTCAGGTAAAGTGTTGGTGGGGGGAGGGTTGTTTAGAGCATAGATCATATTAAATGGCTGGCAAATTGGCTTCAGTACACCTGTTAGTGGAATAGGAATGTCTCTCATGTCATATTTTTTTCAATGTGCTTTTGTTTCATTTGAGACAGTTCAAATTCTTATGTCATTAGAAATAATACTCAAATATAAATCTAAAAACATTTCAAAGACAAATGAAATGCATTTGGGGGGTAATAAAGGTTCCACTTAAGACTACCAATAGGCCAACAAGTTTCAGATAATACTCAGAGATTTACAGACAGATGAAACAAAAGAAAAAGACATTTATCTGACATTATACTACCCCTGTTCTGCCGTGATCCTTGGCAACTTTGCTATGTTTTTGTTTTCTAATGTTTGAGAAAATGTGATCAATTATGATACAACCTCTGTTATTGTAACAATGATAGACATTTTTATTAATTAGATGTCATATAAAATGAATATAAACTATTCTCCAAATTTAAATACTGGTCCTCAAATGACCAAATATATGTTTTGATGGCCATGGTTGGAATTTTATGTTACTGTGATTATAGAAAAGGGATAGAAAAAAGTACTTCGATGATATTTAAAGTAAAAGATTCATATTCTTTTTTTTTAAAGATTTATTTATTTATGCATACAAGCACTGGGGTACAGGCCAGAGGTGTGGGGGGGGGGTGAGAGGATTCACCAGAGAGAGCGGGGAGCAGAACAGGCAGATCAACGGAAGTACACTGCTGAGGGCAGCAGCGGGCACAGCAGGAGAGGTCTGCCGAGCCATGTGGGTCCCCTCCCTGGCCGGCAGCAGGGATCGAACTTGTGCTGCAGTGGCTGCGGTTTGCTCCATAGTGCGTTGCTTAACCCACTGCACCACCAGGGAGGCCCAAAATTCATATTCTTAATCAGAGATTAACTTATAAAAATGCTTTGGTTATCTTTGTAGTATTTTAATTCCTTCTGAGCAGGAAGATTCTTGATATGACCCACCTACACTGAGAGAAAGTTAATTTCATGGTTGATTTATATGATTTGCTAAATTCTATATTTGATGGCTTTCCACTTAAAATATTGATACAACATGATTTTTAACTAGTGGATTTCCTACTTTCTACACTAGAATCATCAGGGTGTTGAGATGACAGAGATGACAGAGGAATGGGTTGTTATTTACATGTGGACTCTGAGTTAGCACCATTTCAATATAAATTACCAAACAGTATCCTCCACGTTGCCACAACCAAAAGAAGAAATTTAATGGCATTCACTACACATAACCTTGTTTCAAAACCACATGGTCTGAATAATAAGCAGTTCTTCATGCTAATGATTAGTAAAACAAATATTTATTGAACACCCATTATACGCAAAACTCTGTACTCGATGCTGTGGCATATACAACAATGAATGATAGACAGTTCCCAACTTACAGATGGCAGGACATAAGGTTTAGTGACCTTTAATACAAGGCAGAGTCTGAGGGGAAATGAAGAGAGCAGGAAAACAAGCTGAGTGTTCAGGGAGAAGTTTTGAAAGAGTGGAGATCTGAAGGAAGCCTTTGGGTAGACCTTCATTGCCTACCTTATTAAGCCACCAAGACTAAATAAATTTTAAAGAACTTAATCATTAATAAAAGATGTGCCAAACTCCCAATGTGTATACAGAATAAACATCAAAACACATGTTATGGATGTTATATTTGTGGAAAAATCCTATAATGCAAATATTTTAAAAATTGAAGTGCACTAGTGAATGTAAAGTTAGAAAAGCCACCCCGTCACATATAAACTAGAACCCCCAGGCCTTCATATTCAGGGGCAAATATTCAGACACACAAAAAAATCTTAAACCTTCCAGCAGCTCATAGGAATTATAAGACTGACTTTAAGACAAATCAAACAATAGCTTCTCAAATAAAGAACTCCACCAGGAATGTGAAAACCACAAAGTCAAGAGCAGGAAGTTTTGAACCTGGAGTTCAACACACTGGAAGAGCTGGGTTTTGATTCTTGGTGAGCGTCCTCCTTGACCTTCCAGTTTTCATGGCACCTTCCCCGGCTCTGGGTCAAGAAGCATGCGGGGCCCCTGCCACACCCTGACTCGCCAGGATGCCATTGATATATGATCGTAATGGAAAACCAAGGACTGGGGCTTTTCTCATTTTCACAGAAAATGAACTTTAATTCAAAACTATGCCTGGCTAATTAAACTTTCCTGTGATCTAATTTGCTCTAATTATTTCCATAAATTGAGATGTAACAGGGGTTATATAAAATTATTGTAACAGAAAATTGAGTTTTAGTTTAAGTTTTAAGCTAAAATGAGGTTTCTGACTTCTTTCAACCTGTTGCTGGAGCTAGAAATCAGAACCGTACAAAATCAAGCAAATTAGAATTTATAAATAGCTTTTTTCTCTTTGAAAGCTTAAGGTAACGTTTCATTCTGAAAATGCCAAGGATGAGGTTATCCTGCACAAACAAAGCTGAACAGACAATTTTGATGTAAAAGCCAACGAAAAACCGAGTCATCTAAATTAAGTGCATTGATCATTAAATACTATCTATAAGTCAAAGTACTTCCTACTTCATGAAGTATGTGTTATCTAACTAGAAAGCATTAACATTCTGTATCAGCTTATATTTTCACCTCTGTGGCACAAAGGTGACAACTTTTGAAGGTTATCCCTTCACTCTTTTTTATTGGAGGGGAGGATGGGAGAGGGTTACAGCCTACAGGAGAAATGGAAATTCTCATCATGATATAAACTGATGCAACTAAGTCACAGAACTTTGCCTGGAGTTAGAGCGAACACTCAAAAGAAGTTATGAATTCAGTGAGTTCACAACCCTACTGATGAAAACAGACAAAGAGTTTGGACCTTAGGAGATCCTTCATTCTGGCTATCTAGATCACTTTCTACTTATGTTGGTGTATATAAACTTGATAACAACGCAAAGCCTGAACTCCAGCAAAGGGAATAATTGCCATCTATAGAAATCTTATAAAACTGCCTAATTTTTAAAAAACCAATTAAATAAATACATCAAATTAAACTCATCTATATTTTTAATGCACCTCATTGTAGTTCATTATGTAAGACCCCCATATGTTCTGTATCATTAGTGAAACATTCTCAGTGGTGTAATGATGTAGTACATACACATGGGGTAAAGTAATGCGTTTTTCATTTCTTCTGCACATTTCATTACAGGGTGGAGATGCTGCAATTTTTCACTTATGATTCCACTTTGGTGTGGGGATGGGAAATAGACCTAGAGCCAGAGCTGCATCCAGTTTCTCTAATTTCATAATTCAGCAACTGATAATTTGCTGAGGATAACTTTTCTTAACAGTCTTCCCATTGATGCTCGGGAAAGCAGGGCTAGAGGCTAAAGTCCCCGGCTTTTATTCCCCCAAACTACAGATGGTTGATTTTTAAGGACAATGGATCCAACAGCCATTTTGGGGCAGTGGTTAATTATAGCTTGTGAACCAGTTTCTGAAAGGGAACTCTCAGTGTATAGAAGTCAGGAGATGTCGGATCCCATCCCTTCCCAAGTTAATTCTCCTGCATATTGGCTTTAGGGATGATCCATATATCATCTTTGGTCTGACTGGGATGAGCAGAGTTTTTTTTTTTTTTTTTTTAATACAACCTCATCAAAATGGCCTTTCAACAGAGTAGTCTGTAGCCCTCCAGCATGGTCAGAAAGGCTAGTGTATAACACACTATAAATAGACGATAAATAGCTGAACTCTAGTCCCATGGCCTTTTTGTTTTTATAAAGTTGATAGGCCACACAAACGTATGAAAGTTTTGGGTATGGGAAATTTTCAGGGCCTTTGGTCTTTATAACTGCTTCTTTTTTTGCTAGTCTTGTTTGTCCCCTCCTCTCTCATTTCTCTCTAGCAGTGAATGGCCTTCTCCTAGCTTGAGCAATAAATTGAAAAATCCTTACCCTGGCCCCCACCTCCCTGGTCCAGGTACGTCCAGGTACGTCCAGGTGTGTTACAGCTGAGCGGGGGCCCTGTCTCCCCGTGCCTTTACCCTTTCCCGGCACACATCAAGAAGGAAGGCGTGTCATTACACATTCTTTCAGTATAAGGCTCCTGCTGTGCGGGGATGGCCAAGTGTTCATGAGGTGTTTCCTGGGATGTGCGTGGCCGTCTATTGTGACGCCAAACAATATGCTTGATTTGCCTGGGTGTATCCCCAGCAACATGCATTTTTACCCTCCCACCACTTGCAAATACTTGACCTAGGACGTATCTTTCATTCCTTCACGTCATAGGAATTTTAATAATTACCAAAATTACAATACTGTTTTTCCTTTACAGTGCCCATGTTAAGTTCAAAGCGCTGAATTGGGGAGAGATGAAGGAAGGAAAAGGGGCACAAGAGGTTCCCGTGAGTTGGTAGAAAGAAAAATTGAAGTAACAGCTACCAAGCCAGCAGGTCCCTGCTGCCCACTAAGTGGCTCTTTAAGAATAAGGCAGGAGTCACTGACATTGAACAGTTGCTGTCTTTGGTTCAGCATCCCCGCCTTGTCTGGTATTCAGCTCAGTGTCCATGAAGGCTAGGCAGACCCAGTTCTGCCTTCCACCTGTTCTCCTGGAGATGGACTGCCTGCATGGCACTTAGCACAGAGGATGCAATGGCCACGGAATTTTGTTGCAACAAGAGCTGCTGAAGAACAAACACCCCTAATGTGAGAGTGAGCTGGCTTCCCTAATGTCTGTGGCACTGTTCTGTTTTCTTTTAAAGATTTATTTATTCATGCATACAAGAACTGAGATACAGCCTAGAGGTATGAGGGGGTGAGAGGCCTCGTCAGAGACAGAATGGGAAACAGAACAGGCAGACTGACAGAAATGCACTGCTGAGGGGAGCACTGCGTGAGACAGGTCTGCTGCGCCACGTGGGTTAGCTCCCTGGCTGGGCATCAAACTCGTGCTGCAGTGGCTGCCAATAGGTCATAGTGTGGTGCTTAGTCCCTTGCACCACTGGGGAGGCCCCACTGTTCTATTTTCTAAAGTCAATTTCAGACTCTGCAGTAAAGAGTGGGCACCCAAAGAAAAATAGTATGAAAAGCCAAGCTGGAATGCAAGGTTTATTCTGCTTGCTGTCTCCTCTCTAACAGATATCCTTTCAATTCATCTGAAGTGAACAGCATCTGCCACGTGATATTTTGTGTGTAGACAAATAATGACCCATATACAGCTGTGCACATTATCTGGCAGGCAGATGTGGGACCCAGGCTGCAGTTGATACAGTTCATGCGCAAAAAGAAAAGGAATAGTCCATTAGCCCTGATTCTCTTCTTAACAGGTTCACTACTTGAACCAGACCCTCCACTTGGTTTATCTGTAAAACAGAGGAGATGCAGGCTTCATGATGTTCTCTTGTTTCAGCAAGGAGCTGATCGGGTTCAAGGTTTAAGTAGGTATGCACTCCTGTTTTCCCCCCATCTCTATAACTACATTCTCGGGGGACTGGGGAGTCTAACTGAAATTAGACGGTTCCAAGTGCTAACACCTGCTACGAGTTCATCAGTTCTTGCAGGCTTTTCAGCAGTGTTGGGCATTTCAACAGTTTATGTAGTAAAAGACGGAGGAGGGAGCGGTGGCCCCGTCACGGCGCACTACTTTTCCTCTGTGGCTTTTCTCATCTCGCTGCCTTCACAGTCATGCTGCGTCTCCGCTGTGAAGGAGCAGGGCTGCTTCCCTGCTGGCTGCTGCCTCATTACCAGTGTCCACAGGAGTGAGGCCAGTGGAGGTGGCCTTGAACGCTTTACTCATCCCAAGGAGCCCGGAGCACGTGAAGGTGACTTTAAATTATTTGTAGGTTTTCCTTTTTCACCAGGAAGGCTAGGCTCGAGTGGTGAGGGAGATGGTCCACTTTGCATCTCATGGAAATAAACTCCCACGTGTGGGGGAGGTCTGAGACTTACGTGGGAAATGAGAAACAGATGAGAATGTCTTAAGGGCCACTCCTGAAATAGCACAAACAGGAAGGCTCTCAGCTGGGAATCTCTTGTCTGAAGAGGTTAGGCGAGGTAGGAGAAGAGGGAGAACACGAAGAGGAGTGATTCTGGTATCAAACTCGCCAATCCTTACTGCTCCCTCTTCACCACAGAAGACTCTCAAGGCGGGAAGATGCCCAGTTCAAAATGTCCTGCCCACTCACAGCTGCTCCTTCAAAGGGGAGGCAAGACCCAACTTCAGACAGAACATCAGTTCCCTGTTCTGCTTGTGCCTAGTGCAATTGGTAATCAAATTACAAAGTTCTCCCCTTTGCAAAGATTTTCAACATGGGTTTTAAGCCGCTTCTGCTTTCCGTTCTTCACCCTACCATTCAAAATCAAGCCAACTCTATCTATGCTCATGTTTTCTGGAAACACCAGTTATATTCTGCTCTCCTATTTAGTATTCTGCTCCAAATTGCTGTTTATGAAGTCATTTCTTACTCTGGATTTGCTGGCAGGCATGAGGCCTAGGCCGGAGAGCTCATTTCTCTATTTCATGGGTTGCAAATTGCTCCTGCATCTGAAAAGATTTGACCCCATCTCTCATTCCTTTCTGAGTTTTGAAACACAAACAACTTTTAAAAGGGACCCTTAAACAACGGCTTAGCTGCTGCTAGGGAGGGCCCATAAGGAAGATGTTTCTGGTGCACATTTGCATTCAGGAGAAGTGTGTCCCCCTTTCTCTGAAAGCCCCATTGTCTCAGAATCTGAATTCAGGCCAACCAGAGATCTCCAAAAGACAGTCGTTTGTTACAACTTCATTTTGCTGGCACTGAAACTGAGGTTCTGAAAGATAAAATGCTTTGTCCAACTTAGTGAATTTCTTTTTTCTTCAAACATTTTGAGCACTTAAAATTTGCCTTATGCATTTAAAGTACAAATGTCCAGGTCCCTGGTATATAGCAGAAGCATCTAGCTGGAGGCTAGAAAGCGGATCTTTTTTTCTGTGAATTCTCCCTCAAAGGGCCTCTAGACTTTTCTCACCTGGAGGCTGATGTGCCTATGGGCAAAGCCCCTGAGCCAGAGGTCAGCCAGTGGAGAACACACATTTCATTTGCGCCTGCTGTAATTTTCGGGCTCCTGCACCACAGAGGCCTAATGCAGGCCTTTGTGTATAGCTTACTAGATTACTCCCTTCACACTGTGGCCACAGATGGAAGCACAGCAAGGGCTGTGGGCAGGCAGGGTTTTCTCATCACCAGTGAGTGTTTAACACTGCAGGGTAGATGATCATTTCCAAACAGATACCCTATTAGGATGGCCTAGGAAACATAGCGTGTGATTAACCTTTCATCTCTGGGTCCTGAGTCTGATTTACTTCACCACTGGAAAGGAATTAGGTGGCGGCACATGGCTTGGCCCCTTCTTAAAGTCCCCAGGTACCACATTTGAGTGGCAGGCTGTGCTCAACACCAGCCCAGAGCGAGGACAGTGGGAATGTGGCAGATGAAGATGGAAGAATGAGGGACGCTACTCTGCACCATCTTAGCTCCCCTTTAATCCACTGCTGTGAGTTTTGCCATATGCATATAAAATTCACCCAAATTATTAGGGAGCAGAGAAAAAAAAATAATTCCCATCACAATCACATGGATGTTCTGTCAACAGCAGTAACAGTAGCAGTTACAGAATAACTACAGATAATTACAATCATTTAATTCAAAGTACCAAGTCACTTCATGCAGAACATGACTCATTTATCATTATTGACCTTAGAAGAAGCAAATTTACCCAAATCAATAAAGGTTCCAAATATCCATTAGAGCAGACAGAGATTGGTTACAAGTGTTAGGAGCGTCTATATACCTGGATTAATAGGGGGAAGTAGATCTGGATGCTTTTGATTAATGAAGAGATTTTTTTTTTCCTTTTGAGACAGTTATTTGAAACAGAATTGACCTTAATTTCTCCTTTAATTCATGTTATGGAAAGTCAGTTGTTTTTGTTAAGAAGTTTCATTCCCATTAGTTGCTGAAACATAGTGTAATTACAAAGAGAAGTAATCTATAAACAGGTAGAGTTCAACTTTGTTTTTAATGGACTCTTCTGGGCTTCTCTGAATATTCATGCGGCAGAGCTCTGTCTGGTGGGAATGACCAGACAGCATTGTGTTTCTCTTTTTAACTACTGCTGTGAGGTTCTTCACACTCAGATAAAATTCACCCAAATTATGAAAGAGAGAAGAAAACAAATTCCCATCACAATTACAGGGATGTTCTACCAACAGCAGCAGTGAGCATCTTCAGAGTAACTATAGATAATTACAATCTCCCTGTTGTGGAAATGAGAAGGGTTAGGCTGCTTTTGAGAGTTTGAATTGAAATATAAAATTAAATAAGAATGGAAATTAAGATAAGAAGTCAGTACAGTCACTTAAGCATCAAATTGTTCAAACCGATTCCCAGGCTAGGTGTTTTCACCCATGTTCCCACACTAATCCTAATGCCAAGGGTGGGGAGCTGGTGAGAATTGGAGAAAAAATCTTACCTTAATAAAATACACACAGATTAGGGCCTCCCTGGTAGCACAAGGGGTTGCGCGCCACACTGTGGAGCTTTCGCTGACACTGCAGCACGAGTTCGATCCCCAGCCAGGGAGCTGACCCATGTGACGCAGCAGACTTCTCCTAGCTCTCCCGCTGCTCCTCTCAGCAGTGCATTTCAATAGATCTGCCTGTTCTGCCCCCTACTCTGTCTCTGGTGAATCCTCTCACCTCAAAACCTCTAGCCTTTACCCCAGCTCTTGGTAAATAAATAAAATCTTTAAATAAATGCACACAGATTAGAATGCACCCCAATCCAAGGCCCTCTATCCAATCCAAGGATAGAGAATTCATACTTCTGTCAAAAATGAAATAGATCATGACGTGCATTAGCATGAAATTAGTTACTCAGAAAGTGGGTTTAGGTCTATTTGTTCTAAAATTGTCACAATTGCAAGATTTCCTTCATGACAGAAATTAAAAATGATAAAAAACTATGAATGTCATCCCATATGAAGACCTATCACTACAACGTCAAGTTGTTTTCTATTCCACTCCCAGAACACTTAGTCCTCATCCCAGGTGGCTGAGAGGAGTTGTGGGACTGGCTTTCCCAAGGTCACCCAGTTAATAAAGATGGTGCTGGCATCTGAGCCCCAGGAGCCCAGCTATGAAGGCACACCACACAGTGCTATCTCCAGAGACTGGCAGGTAATCCCCATGAAAACAAGCTTTCTGCAAAAAAACGTCACCTGGAAATATTAAATTCACATTCTGAAGTGGGCCCTGAATGCACCATCATCCCCCCTTCTACATAAACTATCCTCCCCACTCTTGGGCAGGGTGGGGAGGAGGGGCCCTCAGGATCAGGTGCAGTGTAGCCCACACTTTACCCTGATTAGCTCTTGTAAAGAAGCCAAATTCCATAGACCTCTCCTTGAATGTGGAGTTTAAAATCCTTACTTGAAGAACTGAGATAATTCTCCCCAGCTAAAAATCCAGCCCAACAGGAAATCCAGGTACTGGCAGAGAGGGAATCAGCTGGAACCACTAAAGAAACAATTTCTTCCTTAACACCATCTGGGACAGAGAAGCTAGAGAGAGGAGGCTGCAAACCTGGAAGGAAGCTCTAAGGAAAAGGGGAAAAGGCACGAGATGCCTAAGACACTGGGACTGAAAATTTGTTCCATTTGCGTCTCTCTGCAGGAAGATATAAAGAAATGCTGACAAGGCATGCCAGTCTGAATCCCCTGAGCAGTTGGCCTGTTTGACTCTGTGTGATGGTGGGCCAACCTGTGTGCCTGCCGGCTCACACCACCGTAGCTCTTTCAAACACATTCTATAGATCCCGCTAATAAATTCCGTTTGGCTGCAACCCTTTCCCAGTTCCAGGCAGTCGCCTCTGAAGTGTAAGTGCAGCCTGTCTTTAAGCCAGGCTACTGCCACTTACTGGTGATCTGTACCTCTTTGGAAAACTAATCTACGCTGCATTTAAAGGCAGGAAGCAGAGTTTGAATGAAAATGCAGTACCATGGCTAGAGGACATAGCTCTCACACCTTCTGCGGCTCCAGAATAAGTGCTATGTTTTAAAAATATATATGTATGTGTTGGCAACATTGAAAAGGGGGCTAAAAAAACATCCCCCACAGAAGTGAGAGCAGCAGCAAAAGAAACGTTAGCGCCCTGCTGACGGGAACAATAGAGCATATGGACATCACACTGAGCTTGCCAAGCAGACAAGGGCAGGATGATCAAAATGGAGTCAATCTGCTTCTCTAATAGCAGAAGAACCGGCCTGCATGAATAGTGTCTGCAAATGTGCAATGAGGAAGGCTCTTAATTGCCTGGGAAAGGAGCTAGGGTTCCGTTCACATTTTGGCCAAGCACACTCCTTCCACTGGCTGCCTTTATCTCCGAGCACTTCCGTGTGAGCCTCAGGTGGCCACCATCTGGGGAGCTACATGCTTGCGCTCTTGGGCTGAGGTAGAACATGGCCTGGCAAAAGCAGTCACCCCAGACAGCTGTTGACAGTCCCGGGAGCGGAGCTGATTGAACCTGTGGCATAGAAGGAGGCCTACAAAGCTCAGCTCAGGGTGAGGCTTGCTGCTGTCTGTCTGTCCAGCAAGTTCTTAGTTCCTTCCTAATCCAATCCCCTCCCCCTCAGCAAGAATGGTTACAAACTTAAAGGCCAACATTAATTTTCTCCTGTAGCTTTTCCATCTTTAGTTACCACATGATTGAGAAAGGAAATGCAGATGACACGATGCAGCCCCTCACCTTTCCTGAGAAACAACTTGAAATATATTTCCTGTTGTTGTGAATTGATTAGTAAATTGCCTTCCCTGCAGCCATGTTTATTGACACACCAGTATTCTATCTCCTTCCGTGAGACTTCTCAATCAAAAAGCACACTGTCAACAGAAGTAGAGGCCTTGGGTCATTTGTTCTTCTCTGTGGCTAAAATATTATATACTAACGCAACTCACAAATTTAAGTTTAAAGCAAAGGCACTCCCCCCCCCCCCACATACACATCCAACTTCAGAATCATGTACCTAAATACCTACCTAATTCACACAAATAAAGGCCTACATCTCAGCTTGGATGTTGCACAGGGATTTAAAACTGTGTCACAAATATATTTATATCTCTTAATCGCTATCATCTCCCCACCCATCTGAGTTATATCATGTTTTACTAGGACAAATTTGACATTATCCTTCCTGATTCTTATTCTTCCTATCCTGGACTCTTTACCCTTTGTTTTCCAAACAAAGCTACAGTATTTTCAAAACGTTAACTGTATAACTTTACTGTCTGTACTTAGAATGTTTCAGTGACTTCTTATTGCACTTTGATTAAAAGCCACGCCTTCTATATATAATATCAGAAACTCTGGGGAACACCATGTATGCTCTCATTTTACCTTTTCTGTAAAATCCTTTCCATCATATTTGCAAGTCAGAAATTGAATAATCCCAATGAGCAGACTGTTAGAATAAATTCTTTAGCTATCTGGAGACATCATACTGATTCTTTCCCTAGGCTCAAAGTCCAGTACATTGATTTGTGATTGGTAAGAATTGGAGGTAAAACAGACATTACAATTCTAATTTAAGTAAATATATAGCAACCTTTGTTTATAGTATAAAATTCTCTATATTTTATACAAAAACTAATTGCTTTGGTAGAAAGAACCATTTACCGTTTTGGTACTCTGAGTCAAGGGATTTTCCTTTAAATGCTTGTCTCAATTTTAATCTGGTCTTTTGTACTTTTCCTCAGAAGAAATAAAAGATTCAGCTGCATAAAGTGGGTTTTTATCTTAATGGATTGAAAATAAATGATAAACTTAAAAAAAAATCCTCTCCATCATCTGCAGAAGTGAGTCATAGTGGCCTCCTCTGCATTCTTTGAAGCTACAAAATAACTCCTTGCTATAGTGCCATTGCATCACTCAGGCTTTTTCCTCCAGCTCCTTCCTTGTTCTACTTTGCCTTTCCTCAGCTCATAGTTAAAGTCTTACTCCCTCAGACCTGTGACAAGCCTCTCTGAACAGGGTGTTCTACATTCCTTCGTCATTACTGTCCATCCCTGGGCTGTCTTCATTTCCTTCTTAGTGCTCAATGTATTTATTACTATAAATGGATCTGTTTCTTTTTTTTTTTTTTTTTGCTTGTTGTCAATCTCTTGCATCCTACCAAAAACTCCAAGGAAAAGAGCAGAGCCAAGTTTGCTTCATGTACCACTGTCATCTCCTTACCCAGCAAGTGTCTGACACATCATAGGAACACTTAGGACTATTACTTATACCTGCAGCTTTCTCAGAAAGAAGGATCGCTGATAATCATACTATTTACAACACGGAATTGCTGATATTAGTATACTGCACAGTAAATACTGACTGAAAGAATGAATGTGCAAAATGAGAAAAGGTATGAAAAAGTGTTGAAAACAGACCAAAGGGAAAAAAGAAGAAAATGAAGAGGAAAATGGGCATCAATATGAGCATAGATGAGATTTGACAGCATCACAAAATACTGAGGTATTATGTGCCAGAAATGAGAGAACAAAAAGCTCAGTGTGTAGACCCCCATTAAACATCATTTGAACATAGCAAAAAGCATGTTATCCCTACTCAAAACCTTCTAACATAAATTGTGACCTTCAGGAAAATTAATGTGATCATAATTACATTGTTCAAGCAATGTGAACCACTGCAACTGATACACCTCCAAATTTCAGTGGCTTACCATAGTAACAGCTTACCTTGATCTCATAATAGTTCTAGTTGGGTAGGTCACATTGTAGAGATGAATCAGAGACTCAGGCTCCACCATCTTCAACAAGTGCCTGCCGATGTCACTGTAGAGATTGACTCCATTCCAGCTAATTAGAAAGGGAAAGGGGAAAAGGTCATGAGTGGAAGCAGTTTTCAGGACCAGGCCCTAAAGTGGGGTACGTAATTTCTGATTCCATCCCATTGAATGAAAGTCAATTTCATAGTCTCACCTCACTGCAAGAAAAAGCTTGGAAAGGGAGTTGAGATTTGTGTCTAGGAAGTAGAGGAAACTAGTTGGTGATTTGTGTCACGATATTCTTTAATTTTGAAGAATGTCTTTAAATTTTTTTATTCAGGTTGTCAGTTATGTGGGGAAAAAAATGATGTTTCCAGCATATGACTGGCAACCCTAAAAATAGAATGAGCCCATTTATCACATAGTTTGTAATAAAAATGTCTTCAGGTTCCACAGGGCATCTTCCTGGAGGTCCTTCATTTACAAGTAAGCTGCAGGAGATAGTGAAATGTACTCTCTGCTCGAGTCCTGAAAGTGTTAATGTGCAAGGTCTGTGTGCAGAAGGCAAGCTGCCATAGATCTCACTGACTTTGGCAGCAACTCAGGGGTTATATTTTTCTCAGGGATGAAATATTCTTGGATAATTGCTCCAACATGTGAGACCCAAAAAGAATGTTTTTTTTTTTTTTTTTTGTAGAAAAGATCTCAGGAAATAGAGACTGACAAAAATCCCTACTACTAAGCTATCTAGTCCATCTCTTGAGGATCCAAGCAGATTTATAGATATCAAGGTATTTCACATGATAATCCACACAGATCTGGAGCAGCCAACCATGGACCTCCCTGTCAGCCTGCCATCGTGGTGCATAACACACAGTCCCGTGCACACTCACCATCGTCGTCGCTCTCAAACACAGGCTCAATTGGCTTTATGGGTGAGCATAGGCTGAACAGATGCCTATGGAAGATGGTAGGAGAGATGCTAGAAAAAGACTCCTTGTCCAAAAATATCTCCCCACCTACTGTGTATCGCTTTCCTAAAATCCTGCCTTGAACAAATATGTTACATGAACCTGTCACCTCTGTGTTATTAAATTTACCAGATCTTTCTCCTCCAGGACACATTGCCAACAAGTGATTATTTACATTTTAAAGACAAAATAAAATGGAAAAGGACAGTTGTGGCATCTATGACTCTGTCCAAGAAAAGGAAGTCAGGAAGGCGACTCTGGATACCTGTAAATGGGAACAACTGTGGTGAAAGGCATTTGTGTTTTTATCATGTATATGTAGCTATCCAAGTTCTTCCCTTATATTAACGCAGTTCTGCAACATCAGTGAAAAAACTATATTTTATCTCATTTTAACATCTGAACAGACTTCTGTAACCATTCCATGTAATCTAGTTCAACCACATTTATGTATCTTAGGTTGATGACTCTCTTTCAGTCCAACCACTTTACAGAAGAGAAACTGGGGGCCAGCGGTATTAAGATCTCACAGAGGCAGAGGGAGGAGGATGATTCAAGTCTCCAGTCTCCTACTCATTGCTTTTTGTATTGTGTGTTGGCATTTCACTATAAAGTTTTCACTCAATGCTATGCACTTAAGGATGACCAAAGACTATATAAGTGCCTGCTCTCAGACATGTTATCTTTGGTGAAGTTAGACTTACATGCAAAATAATTAGGAAAAAACAATGTTAATGGGAAATTCCTTTTCCCATTTTTAATGTTTCCTTCCTATAAGGGAATTCAACCTCTGGGTTTCACCCTGTCCCTGGGGAAGTAGTATGCCTTATCTTACAGTATTATTTGGAAGGGATCACTGGCATTTGCAGTAAAGTTCTGTTCTCCTCTTTCTTGTGAACAACATACTAAAGAGAGCTTACGTTCATCTCTGTACCTCCATGTGCTAAGTCTCACTACCTAAGACAAAATGAGTAAGTCTGCCTAATTTGGAGCTTCAGTTACCAGGCCCAATCTATCCTCATACTAAACTAGACCATCCAATATAATCTCTTTTCTCATTTATTCCTCCAATTGCTTAGTTCTTTACTGAGGAACGTTTAGTGACCCCTTGGACAGTAAAGTTTGGGATTCAAAATAAGGGTATTCTTTTAGAATCTGGGCCTCAGAATCGCACTTTAAAAGCACAAGTGGAAAGAGACTATCACAGATGAGGAAAACGACAATGAGCCAGTGAAGACTAGAACTGTAAAACTAGAGGGCCTCCCTGGTGGCGCAGCGGGTTAAGCAACGCACTATGGAACAAACCGCAGCCACTGCAGCAAGAGTTCGATCCCTGCTGCCGGCCAGGGAGGGGACCCACATGGCATGGCAGACCTCTCCTGCTGTGCCCGCTGCTGCCCTCAGCAGTGTACTTCTGTTGATCTGCCTGTTCTGCTCCCCGCTCTCTGTGGTGAATCCTCTCACACCCCACCCCACACCTCTGGCCTGTACCCCAGTGCTTGTGTGCATAAATAAATCTTAAAAAAAAAAAAAAAGAACTATAAAACTAGAGAAAAGAATTAATTTTGAGGAAGAGAAACCTAAGATCTCACAATAAAGTTTCCAAGTCAGATGTTGCCAACTCAAAGATCTGCAAGATATGTATGCAGCAAATAATTATAAATAAAATCTGTGGACTAATGGAGTTTAGTTCCATATAAACTCTTTGATTTTTAGTCAACAGGAAAATCAAACAAAAAACACATCGATGAGAATATCTAATTGGCTCCATCTACATTACTACTGATAGATGCCCAACCTATTCCAGGTGAGCCATACCCCCTAAATACTGCTCTGGTGATCAGAAACCATTCCACTACAGAAGCAAAATCTACCTTCAGGATGCTTTTAACTCCCACCCCTTGCTAATATCCTCCTGGAGGTCATAACAGTACTAGCCTAATTCCCAGGGAATTTTCAATAATAAACAATAATAAATAAATCAGTCTTCTTGTACCTTTCTGTGTGCCTTCTTAGGACATGTTCTTTGTTCTCGTCACCGTCCTTCATGTTTACCTTTGGAAATAATGTTTCCTTCTCTATGGGTTCCACTTAAACTATGGTTCCCAACACGTTATAGAATACTGCCCTAAAAATATCTTATCAGTGCAGGACAATATGGAAGTAGAACCTCCAATGTTCTGCATAACTTACTCACCCTATTGATGCCACCTAAATCATATTGCCTCAAAATGAAGTCACTGTTGCCTAGAACCTATAGATTGCTTCATCTATGTTGCTGGTAGTCCACATAGCCCACCATATACTTGAAAAATACAACACAAAATTTTTCACCCAGTTAGGCCTGGCCCCTTAATCTAATGAACAAATGTAACAAATATTTTTGCATACCCATGGGATAATTGTTGTTAGGGTGATAAAATTTTAAAGATAAATATAAGATTTCCTGCCATCAAACAGCTTGCAGACTGCCAGAGCACTGAGAATTAAATAAGAGAAACCACAAAATGATAAACACTAAGATGGAATTCTTATGGAAAATTATTAGGGAACAAAGATGAAGAAGCGTTTCATCTTATTAGAAGGGTTAAGGACAGTGAGAAGAACTAGCAAAAGATAATTTTCATGATACTGATATTCACCTAAGCCTTGAAAGATGGGTAATATTTTATTTTTTATTGATTTGTTTTATTAAGACTTTTTCTGACATAATTTTAGGTTCAGAGAAAAATTGATGGAAAAGTACAGATATTCCCCATATATTTCTTGTTAGCCTCTTCTCCCCAAATTATGAATATCTCCCAATAAAGTTGCACATTTGTTGCGATTGACATATTGGCACATAATAAACATCCAAAGTTTATAGTTTGCCATTCATTTTCAATGTTGTATACTCTATAGGTTTGGACAAATGCATAATACTATACATATATCATTTTGGTATCATATAGCATATTCTCAGGCCCTTAAAAACCCTTTGTGCTCTGCCTATTCATCCACTCCCTGCCTCTTTCGTCCCTGCAACCACTGATCTTTTGACAATCTCAATATTTCATACTTTTCCAGAATGTCATATAGTTGGGAAGAGTAAATACAACCTTCAGTTTGGTTTTTCCACTTAGCAATATGCATTTAGGGCGTCTCCATATATTTTTATGACTTGATAGGTCATTTACCTTTCAGCACTGAATAATATTCCACTATCTGGATGTTTCATAGTTTATCCATTTGTCTACTGGAGCACATCTTGGTTACTTCCAAGTTTTGATAATTATTAATAAAGCTTGTATAAACATCCATATGCAGGGATATGTGTGTGTATGTTTTTTACTTATTTGGGTAAGTACTATGATTGATGGATCCAATAGTAAAGCAGGAGTATGGGGGAAAGCAGTAAGATCTGTAGCATGAGGTTATTTCCAGATGAAGGAACTCCCCAGGAAAAGTGGCAGAGTTGTAAAAAGGCAAGACACAGGAAGGAATTGTCAGGCAGGCTAGAGCATAGGATGCAAAGAACACAATGTGAGAATTAAAGATGATGTACCAAGTTGAGAAACATTAACTCTAGACTGAAGGCAATAGAGAGCCATCAAGAGGTTATACAGCAAGGAACTGACTAGTCTCTATCTGTGACTTTTAATTCTCTTAAGCAAATTACACACTATTCTTTCCAGAGAGCATCTCCACTTACCATCATTTCATAATGATTTGTGTATTTTTTTTTTTGTTTTTAGATTTTTATTTATTTATGCATACAAGAGCTGGGGTACAGGCCAGAGTTGCGGGAGGTGAGAGGATTCAACAGAGACAGAGCCGGGACCAGAACAGGCAGACTGACTGAAACACACTGCTGAGGGGAGCAGCGGGCGGGCGAGGCAGGAGAGGTCTGCTGTGCCATGTGGGTCCCCTCCCTGGCCGGCGGCAGGGATCGAACTCGTGCTGCAGGGGCTGTGGTTTTGCTTCATAGTGCGTTGCTTAACCCACTGCGCTACCAGGGAGGCCCGATTTGTGTATTTTGATCAAGTCACTCATTGAAATGTAGACAAGGACAGCCCAGTCAGGAGAAAGCCCACTTCGTTTATATTAGCCCATTCATCAGGTAACATGGAAGTAAGAAATGTCAGATGAAGCTGTCTAAGGAAAACTATGCCGGCTCTGAACATAAGAGATCATTAGGATGTGGGAACTACCTGGCTCTGTGGCGATGGTGGAGATACAGAACCGAAGATGACTTTAAGGCTTTTATCCTGGGTGAATGGGAAAAAGTAGTTCCAGAAACAAAGTGAGATTTGAGAGAGAGAAAGGTTAGGGGAAATGTGCAGACTCTGGTTTGAGACCTATTGAAGAGCAGAAGTAGGCAGAAACATAAGATAAAGGGATGTCAAAGCCTGTTGTGAATTCAAGACTGAAGTTTGAATGTGACATCAGTACTGCAAATACATATTTGGAGATCGCCTGCTTGAATGGACACCTGAAACCTGAGAGCAAACATTGTTTTAGAGGGGGACAAAGTTGAAAATTGTAAAATAGTGAACTCAGCATTATTTATTTTGCTCACATCTATTATGCCACTGGGTGAGTAGGAAGATGACACCAACAGGTTTATGTGTTTCTTTTACCAATCTTTAATAATCTGGGAACATGTGAGGAAGAATATTAGATTAAGTTGAAGAACATTTCGAACATTCAAGGATTACCATGAATAGGCTGATTCTGCTCCACATATTGGGGAGTCAAAAATAACGTATCTGAATCCGGGCTGTACTTTGTATTCTGAGTTTAAAATGTTATCCATCTGTAAAATGAATCTCCTCCCTTAAAATGTTTTGCCATCACAGATAGAGAAAAACGGTGCTGATAAAAACAAAACCTAGAGACCAAGTGATGCCATTTGTATTTAATAGAGTATGTTTTTATTATTTACCGCTCACCCATAGAAACACTAAGATTCTGTTCATCGTTTTCTTATTGAGGTTTTGTTAGTTTTCCTTGAGCCCTGCCTTATTTAACCTTGCTTCTGATGGAGGGTATGTGTGTGTACACATGTGCTTTATTTTCTTCTTCTAGCAGTTCCTTTCCATGAAAAAGTGTGGCTTTCATTTTCACAGCAGCAAATAACTACCTGCAATTCATGCTTCACCTCTTACCTATCTTTAATAGAAAACTCATTTCTCAAATCACTCTAAAGGATTTGGAAAAGGTGAGTTTGGTTGTTTTTTTGGAAAATTCTTTTACAATTCAAATTTAAATTCTGGCACAAAGCCATTTTTCAGTTCAGTATTCCTTTCCTCCTGGCACTGTCCAGAGGGCACGCAGTTAATGCTGAGGCACATGACCCCTGTATTTTACCTGAAATTACTAATTTGATGGTAAAGGGCTCCCATGAACAGGGTTCTCCTTTAGCAGAGGACAACTCTCCTTAGAATCTCCTTCAAAATAGCTTGACCAGTGACTAAATTTATGAATGTTTAAAATATTGTCAGTCAGCATCGAGTGCATTTACCCATTTAAAATGAGTTTTGTTTCGACGCACTTTGCTGCCATCCATGGTAATTGGAAAGTCAGTTTGAGATATCTCCTAATGTGCTTTTTAAAATTGACCAAGGCTGCAGAAGCAGCTTCTTAAACCAAATATAATTAATTTCTATCTGTCCAACCTGATCACTATAGGCTGACAGGCTCCTATTCTGTATTTTTAATGTATGTGTATTTTTTTTTTTCAATAGAGTGCATCATCCCTTCATCTCTCTTTTCCCTCTGCAAATTGGCACTTTCTGTCTTACAGAGTCTCATTACCATCCAATGATTTTTCTTCTCTTCACAGTAAAGGCCTTAAACTGGGGCACCCACAAGAAAACACACTCACCTATCTACATAGCACATTTTCTTTCATTCCCGGAATCTTCCTCCATGTGGTCTTTATGCTTTCAATAGCTCTCAAGTGTCAACAGAGACCAGAAACTTTTCAACCGTTGGCTGCCTACCTCATTCGCCCTCCATTCCTCCCAGGCAGCATCCTAAGTAGAATGGAATGTCAAAGCGCCGATTGGCTGGTGGACAGAGCATTCATTCTCCGGGAATGCCCTGTAGATACCAACTGAAACTGCATCATCCATAAAAGTAATCCATAGACCCATTTGCTTTTCATTTTTGGCTTATGATAGCAATAATGACTATAACGCAGGGCCCAGGAATTGATGACCAGCTGGGGTTAATGGCCCTTGGCTGCACTGTGGGCTATCAACTCCCCCAGCTGGTCATTAATCCCCAGGAAATGCCCCATACCTTGATCGTTATTACTTAATTAATGCCTCCTTCACTTTCAGCCTAAGTGGTCAGAGCACTGTAACCCTAACAGCAGCTTGCAGTTGGAACTGTGTATTTCCATACAAACACTGCAATTCCCTATGGCTGCACACATATTTGAAGTTTTTCCTACAATAGTTGATTACGTTTGCCTCAGGCTACTCCCCCCCTCCCTTACAAAAGGGGTGGTGGTGGTGGTGGTGGTTGGGGGGGTTTATTTTTCAAGTAAAATTTGCCACTTGCATATCAGAGCTACAAGGTTAACAGGAAATATGAACGGGTTCATCTCACCTTTTGTTTTTAGGTGGGCTTGCTTTTTTTTTTTTCCTCCCTTCCAGAGCTCTAAATGCAGAAATAAACAAGAAGGAAGAAAGGAAACTCTCCTTCTGCAGTTGCTCAGAACAGATTTCACAGACCTTGAAATGGTATAATCACAGAATTTATTCAACTGTTGTAAAACTCCAAGTGCTTTCAAAACTAGTTAAATAACACCTGAAATAAATATTCTCATATTATTAACATGTATTATGTATCACATTTTTAGAGAATGCTATAAACTATCATCAAAGAATATGTTACCAGGCTGACAAAAGGAGGAATTTTTTTTTTTTTTTTGACTTAATGGTGACTGACAAATGTGACTAAAGGAAAAAAAATCTAAGTTTTGTCTGAACACAGGAACAAGGCAGATGCTGCTTTGGGTCAGCTAGGTTTATATACAAAGAATCGCCTGTTTATGAACCAGATACTAACCCCAAGTAATCTTAACTTCCTCTGTCTCAAGTAAATGTTCACATTTGTTCTCAGCAGGAGCATAAAAGAAACACAGTCCTTCTTGCCTCTCCATATTCTCAGAAACTGATGCTATCTAGAGAAATATGTTTCCAAGAGATTAGCAGTGATTCATGCTCATCAGAGGCCCAAGTGTGCAGAACAACTTAGAGATCATTTGGGAAGATCCAAACTGGAATGCTTTATTTTAAAGTTTACTTGGAGAACCACACATCTCCAAGATGAATGTTTTAAGTAGAAATGTACTTTTACCACTACAGTCATTGAATCTTATGACTGCCCACAGTGTTTTGCGCTCATTTAGCTCCCTTACTCAACTTCACATAGGACTGAGCATAAACTACCTCCAGTAGATGGGAATCTATTCAAAATAGAGGTATAGATCACTTCCCTAAATGTATCTTAATGATAAACAGTTGTAACTGATGGGTAATGCATCCTGGTACTCAACTTTGAGTTCATTGTCTCTCCTTCCATCTTAAGTTCAGATGAATAGTCCTTACCTACGCGTGAAGATTTCTACTAATTTGCTTCTTCTGGTCTCATAATGAAACAAAACTCAAAATTCCTTTTTCCATTCCCTGAGTGTGTTATTTCCCTGCGGTTTGTCAACTTTGTGTCACTTGTTCCTTTCTGTTCCTACAGATATACTTTTGGCTGTGTGTTTGTGGATTGCGTATAGGTCAAGTGTTAGGATCGCTAATTCAAAGTATGGATCAAGTATTGTCTCATGGTTCATGATGTCTGCACTGAATCATGAAATATTAAAGTCTAGTTCTTCTCTGTTGATAGTCTGTCAAATACTCAAGTGACCTCAAGATGGGTGCCCTTCCTCATTTTTGCCAATTCTGGAATTCTGCAAGCACAGAGAGAGAATTTACTGTGATGGCACATTATACCAGGTAAGGACGACAGAGAACATCAGTCAACAAAACAGGCAGAGGGCATGCCAGGAAGCAATTCTCAACTCAGTTCAGGGGACCCCAGTTCAGGTCAATAACTGTCTCTATAGGATAGAAGTTTAGGGAATCACAGAGACAATCAGAGGGTCACCTAATTCAACCTGGGGAGTTAGGAACCTTCTCCCAAAAGGCTATATAAGAACTAAATTGTAAAGAATGAAAGGGAGCCAATGAAAAGGACAAAGAAATGTTCAAGTAGGACCTCCCTGGTGGCACAAGGGCTACGCACCGCACTATGAAGCTATTGGTAGCCACTGTCTGTCACACGAGTTCAATACCTGGCCAGGGAGATGACCCACATAGTGCAGCAGGCCTCTCCTGTCTTGTCCACTGCTCCCCTCAGCAATGTATTTCAGTAGATCTGCCTGGTTCTGCTCCCCACTCTGTCTCTGGTGAATCCTTTCACACCCCATGCCTCTGGCCTACATCCCAGCTATTGTATGCATAGACAAATAAAATAAACCTTTAAAAACAGAAAGAAATGTTCAAGTAGAGGGAGTCTCATTTGTAAAAGCACAAAGGTCTGAAACAGGTGTTTCTGGCAAAACAGTTCAGATATTAACAATACTATTGGTCATCCAGCCTCTTGTAATCGCTTAATGTATTTCTAAGTTATTTCTTGCTGCGCCTTTCCAGCTCTGATTATTTGGCTTTCGCTGGACACCATCTTCTTTTCTTTTTGACAGTTTCCTTTGTTAAAGCTTTCCGGATACCATTTTCTGCCTTTATCAACATACAACCAATTTTTTTCAGCTGATTTTTCTGGGCAGGTCTAGTTTCTAGGGCCACCCCTGTCTCTATCTGGGATCAGCTTGATAAACTCTGTGTTTGATCTAAAAACTCCTTGTCCCTACCTTGGGTACCTATTATGTGGTATTAGTGAAACAGTTACACATTCCAAACTTGCATCTTATTATTATAAACTATTGTGTATGGTTAATTTGGAGTCAGATTAGCACAGCCAATAACATGCAGTTATCTCTATAGTTACGTTTAAACCCAAACAACCTTTTCCAAATATGTTCAACGTTATATTCTTGTGAATTTAATACATTGTTCAGGCATAGAATTCAAAAAAGTTATATTTACCATAAATGAATAACATGAAATCTACTTTAAAACACTATATGATTCAGAGTAATAGGAGTTAACATATTCTTGGCTATGGAAATTATTCATATTTGATTTTCTAATATTAGTTTTAATAAATGGAGGCAGTCTCACATTTTTTGAACCTGATTAAGAGAACAAAGTCCATCTGTAGAGTACACCTTAATGTTCCATAAATTCTATTTAAAATCATAATTTATTTCTAAAAGGTAAACCATTTTCTAAAATATATAAATTCTTATAGGTGGTAGGTTATTATGGTAAATGACAACATAAATACAGCCATACACAAAGTATTTTCTCTTTTTACTGCAGTGACATTAGTTCACACCATTTCATAGGTTTTAGGTCTATACTTTCTCCCTTTAGCGACTGTTTTTTCACAACTCAGCCTCTCCCAAATGTCCAGTCAGTACCCACCACCAACCAATCTGCACCCTTTGCCATATGCTCCCACTCTGTCCCCTCTGGTCACCACCATGTTGTTGTCAAAGGATTTATTTTTGCTTTTGTTTTGTTCATGTGATTGCTTTTCCCCTTTGTATTCCATATGAAATCATAAGAAATATCTTATGATTAAGAAATATCTTATGATTAAGAAATATGAAATCATTTCTTTCTCCTTCTGACTAATTTCACTTAGTATCTCTTAAAAGTTATATTCATGAACATCAATTGGACAAAGAGCACACTATATAAAATTCTATACCAGATTTCAGATAAAATCAAATGAGCTCCCTCTGCTTTCCCCTACCATCTTTAGTATAATAGAGTGTCAGTTCTTTAATTGGGAGGGGACGATCACTTAATCTGTATACCAGCCCACTATAAAATTTTATCAGTGCTGTTCCAGTGGGGATGGATTCAGAGTAATGTTGTCTCCTCCTTAAATGTTATTTCAGGTCAGTGTCAGATTCACAAATGGAGCTAAAAAGTCTTTTAAGTTGAAGCCTTTACTCTACACATTTAGTGATAATTGCAACAAATTTAGAATTTATATCATGGTAAAAAGTAGCAAATTACATGACATTTGAATAAATGGTCTAAAGTCTAAAGTGGATTACATGTATGGAGGGAGAGTGATTTGTCTGATTGAAAAGGGCAACATCATTTTAATTTCTAGGCAACGTGATGATTACTAGGGTGCACAGTGACTGGTATAGAAATGATTTTAGCTATATCATAAGACACCAAATAAGTATTTTTTTATCTCAACTATATAATCATATGGTATTAGGTCATACAGATTTTCATCTAAAAATAGAATGTATTCCATCTAATGTTTCACTATTTCTCATAGATAAGACTATGTCATTAGGGACTACATATTGATTTTAATTAGAACAGGCATGCCACCATTAATATGAGTTGTGATGCCACTAAGGTAGTTGTTATGGGAGATTAATTAATTAATTGAGAATGAATCAAATCAACCTAGGAAAATGAATGCAGAATTTCAAGATTGGGGGGGGGGTTAAGCTCTCATAACAGATTGAAAATCCAAGACAATATAAATTGTTAATCAAGACTAAGCAACTCATTAAAAGAGGGTATCTGTTGTTTTTGAGAAAGCAAAGTAATAACCATAAAAGCAATCAATTCAAATGTTTCCTTAAAAGTAAGATACAAAACTCTAGAAAAGACCAAAATTTTGTCACGCTATACTTCAGACCTAGAAAAATGATTTGTAGTACAGGCTAGTTAATAACACTCATCACAAATTTAATCACTTCATTTTCTGTTCATGGTTAAAAAGGAAATTCACTCAGATGCTTGAAAGGAAATGAATACACTAAATTAAAGGAAAAGTCTATTATATAGAGAGAGTTGTGCTCTACTTTTTTATGGGTTTCCGTCTGGTTACTGGATTCCAGTATTTATGAAACTCAATGCTTCAGCACTGAGCAGTATAGATGGTTGGCTAATGAGTGAAAGTTATGTTTGGAGAAAAAACATTAAATTTAAACAAACTTTACAAACTCAACTATGAAAAGTACACATAGAGGTTGACAAAAATTGATAATAACATATATTAAAATGAAAACATTTGTGTCATGGATGATGCTTCTATTAAAAAATGTGTTTGATATGGCTGTGCCTATACAAAGAAACAAGAAAAATAATCAGGAGATTTCATAATTACTAATGAAAGATCACGTGTCAATGACAGTCTATTAGTTAGGATTGAGATAAAATATACCCAAGTGAAAATTAAAATCAGATGTGTATGAGACTGATATCAAGGAAAAAAAAAAAAGACATGTTCTAGTCTAGTCCTCCTCCCTTTTAGACAATGCTTTTCCAGAGGCAAGACATTGAAAGTGAATGCCAGAAAGAGAAATCCTGTTTGTGTTAGCCGTAACTGCCGCCAACATGCTGTTTGTTACCTCTGCTAAGACATGAGCAGAAACCATCTGTAAGAAGCAGTGCTACATTTTATTAGGTCTTTGTTAGATAATCAATGAGTGGAGTGGCAAAATGTCAAGTGGCTAGAAGAGGGTGTGCCTCCATGTGCCCCTGACAGGTCTTGGGACCTCTTTGGCCACATGAACAAATAACATTTACAGCAGGGACTCCTCTGGCTTATTCTTGAAGGCAGCCCTGCCTATAATAGTAACTTCCCATAATCACACACAAAAACCAGCTGCAACTTGTCCTACAAGAGCTGACAATAAATCTCAGTAGCTGCAACAAGGAAAATTGCATTGACATTTCCTACATGCAAATTAGTTTGTTAATTTAACAACTACTGTGCATATACTGTGATTTGTACACTATACTAGTAGATTGGGATGTATGGATCACTAGAACAATCACTTCTCTCCTTAAGGAGTTTATATTCCAGTATACTGACACCGAAAACGAAACAAAGGTAATGTATTGGATGAGACATAAGTTAGTAAAAAGATGAATAAGTAGACCAGGGTATGAGGGATTAGGAAGAAGAGTGCAAGTTTAAATAGGATGCTGAGGGCAGGGCCCATTGAGAAAATCTCATTTGGAATGTGAATGTTCTTATTCCAGATATAAGTCACAGTCAGGAAAAAAATTCTAGAATGAGTATTTTCCTGGAATATTAAAAAAATGGGAAGGTTAGTGAGAGTAATATAATGATAACATTGAAAGGAAAGAAAAGTTAGGACATGTAGGCCATTGTCTAGACTTGGACTTTTTTCCTGAGTGAAACAGAGAACCATTATACAAGTTTTAAGCAGAAAACTGATGTATGAATCACCATGGTGGCTCTACTGACATAAGGAAAAAGGGCAGAAGGAAAGAGACTACCTAAGAGAAGATAGTGATAATCTGAATAAGAACTGATGAAGGGTTGCAGCCAGGTGGTAGAAATGGAGATAATAAAAATTGATTCAATAACCCAATTCTAGATATAATTAGATGGAGCAATAAGTTTTTGAGAAAATAAGTTTTTGAGAAAATGTATTGATAAATAATACATATAATATTTATAGTTATTTATATCCTTTTTCTTTTCACAAAGGATTGGCGACAGTATGAAAGGAGAGCACATTACATAAAATGGTGATGACAATAACACAAATTAAAACTAAGAATGCATTTTGCAAAATATATGTATGCCTATATACCAATTTGTTTTACATTTCAAATTTAATTAAAACTTCCTAGAACCCTATACTGAAGGAAAATATCAGTTGAACAATTCTCATTATTACTAAAAAAGAAGATTCTTTAAAAAAAAATAGGCTTACTTAGCATGGAATACTGAAGGATGCTTGTTAGCCTTAATATTTTTGTGACATTTTCAGCTATGAATTTTATATATTATAATGCTTTTCAATAAATAAGTTCTAAATGGAAAAAAAATTGAGCAATGATATTTCTATGGCAAGTTGAACTAACACAATCCAAATAAGTAATAGTCAGACTATCTGATAATCCAGAAATGCTCTCTACTTTTCTGTGTGCATTTTATAACCCAAATATGCTTGTTTATTGTTTGTAGGCTTATTTATATATAATTTATAATTTACATATATACTACTACATTTATAATTTACATACATCCTACAATTTAGGATTCTTAGATGAATTTTAAATCATCTACATTAGAGATAGCTTCTCAAATCTCAAATTCTCATAGGTAGCTTGATGATAGATGAGAACCTAGGGACATAATCTCTATTTTGCTATATGAGGACAGGAATATTCTTACAAACAAAAATTTGACATTCTCTTAGAAACATCATGGCTTTCCCAGAATTTTTACCTGAATTTCCAGGTAGGCATTCTCACACCCCATATGACACTAAATCTCAACATGGTTTACAGGATAAACCAGTTTTTTCAGGGAGAATTGTAGATTGACTCTCAAAAAAATAAAAATGGACTTTTGAAGTGCCAGTGGTTAAACGCTGTTAGGAATGTATGTATATCTAAAACTGTAACACTAGAATTTTCTAAGATCAAGAAGGCCTCCTGGACCTGGATCCAGTGTGAAAGAGAATATCCAACTCTTGCTACTTTAGATTTTCACTATAAATTCTGCCATCCCAACTTGCAAATATGTTTCTTTTTAGTTTTGTCTTTTGTTTGTTTGTTACTGTTGCTAGTTCACCCTCCTTTTTAAAAGGTACTGACCAATCCTGATTTTCCTTTAAAGATGCACTTGATGCTATTGGGGAAATGTCAGAAATAATGAAGAAAAATCCTAACATACTGTCTAACTGAAGTCCATCTTTGAAATGAAAAACACTCATAATGAAAATGAGTTGACAGCTTACTTGATGATATTTACAGCTGGATATGACGTCAATCGGAAGGATAGTACTGATCAATTTTAATGGCAAGCAGCTAAGCATGCTTATTGATCGGTCAGCTTGCTACTCTACAAATGGCAGAGACCATTAATATGCTAGCACCAGGGACATGGGAGAAGCGTAAAACAACAAGTGACTTTGAGCCTTTAAAGAAGATAATTTAAGAGTGCTGATTTGACGATCACAAGGGAAAGTGTGAATTCATGATTTAACCTCCATTCACTACCTCTCAACTACAAATTGATTGCCATCCTAGGAGTCATATTTCATTTGAGAGAAATTTAATACATTTCATAATTTCCTCTCTAAGCCCTTTGCTTCAAGGGATGCTATTTGCCATCCAGCTAATCCTAAAGTAGATATTTTCCCTGGAAGAACAGAATTATTTCTACTGGAACAGAGTGACTATGTAGGGGAAACATGACTCAAAAGCTTATAAGAATACCATGCACATCTCTTGTCTGCTTCCATATCTACTTTCTACCCTATAATGAAAATAACATTAGTCCTCCCCTGGCACATAAAAATGGCTAAGATCATGTCTACTAGGTGTTGCTAGAAGACATCAGTTTTGGGAACCAGTAAAAGCCGGCAATAGTACCCACATAGCAGTCAGTATTACCAATATATATCACCTGAATGTAGCCACTGCTGTTAAAGCTAAACTTGTCCTCAACTAGAGGAGCTATGAATACCCTGCTGATCACCAAATAAACTTTCCATTCAGACATCTCATACCGTATTTTAGTATACCTAATGGAGGCTTACCAAATGGATGTTAGGTGGGCTGTCTGTAATAATGAACTTCCTAACCTCTAGAGATGCAGTACATCTGCTCAGATCAAAATGTGTTGTTTATGGAAGCTCCCACACTCTGGAGACATATGTACAGTACCAATGTGAAAATAACAAGTTTCAAGCTCTTCAAATGGTTCCTAGTCAGCCAGTAAGAAAGCATTAACCCTCACAATGTGGAATGAATCCTGCAAATTTGCAAAAGGTTCAGATCCTTAGCAGCAGTATATGAGGTACACAGACTCTTACCTGGTCAAACTTGGAAGGGAAAAACAGCGGTAAGTTTCAACCTGAAGAGCTGCATGCCTTCCTGCATAAATCTAAATGTCCCATTAGGGTGAGATAGAGAAGAGAACCATGTCAGGAGTTACCTCAAACATAGCATCAGAATAGGAAATGCCTATTTCATACATTAAGGGGAAAGACATTAAAATTATTAAAGATATTGAAATTATTAGTTTAATGTTAAGCATTTTAAATTTTGAAAAATTTTTTTAAAAAATATTGATGATGTTAGAAATGGAGATTTTCAAATATAGTGAGTTTGTCGGTGCTCTGCCCAAATCCCTTTCAACATGTCAGCATGAGCTGCTATCTATAGGTGTTGAATAGTGAAAATAACCCTTCACCAATCGAAAGCCACCTCACCTGGAAAACCACACATAAATGCATGCACACAGGCACACACATATTTACTCATTCACAAGAGGTGGAGCGAGTAGCCCACAGTCAGTGACTGACTCATGTGGGTGTACAAAAGTCAGCTTCCCACCTCCTTTTGAGATATCAAATATAAGGTCTAATTCATGGTCCAGAATCCCCTGTGGGATCAGCCAGAGAACCACATCCTTGCTTAGATCCTTTCCCCACATAGCCTACTTCCTCTTTTCGTCTCTCCTAAGAGCATTCACTTAATTAGAAAAAAGCAACACGCACCCAAATTCCAGCTGAGTCTCTGCTTCTAGAGAACCTATGCAAGCTAGCAAGTAAATGGATTCCCAAGCACAAGAAAAAAAAAAAGAAAGAAAGGAACAAATACTTCTGAGGACCGTCCTTAATAATGAAAATCATCACAACCATTTACTTGTTTTTCAATGGGAAATTTTGGTGCAATAAAATAAAACCATGGTAAGTGATTAAATAAATTCATATGTGAGAATTCAAATTTCCAGCTTTAGAAATCTTAACCTGATGGGGATTCTTGCCTTCATACCTGATTTCTTTTTGTTTCCTAATACCAGTGCTCCAGGGGTAGCTTTGCTCAGGGTTATTCAGAACTCAAACCCATACAGATCACTCATTTTCCCTCTCTAATCAATCTCTTTTCTAACCCTATTCAAATTTGTGTATTATTATATCTATCACTATCACTAGGACAAGGAGTGCTTTGAGCAGCACCTTAAGTAGCAGGAATGATAAATCTATTTGTTAAGTCTATAGTTTTACTAGATGAATTAGTATGCGATCTAAGAGAGAAAGTAGAAATGAGATGTCTATACAGTGATTGTACAGCTAGAGATAAAACAGGAAATCGTGAATTCCTATATCCTTCCTAAGGCAGGAGACAGGACCCACCCCTAATCATTGTCACTGACTCCAAAAAGGACCAAAGATGAGGGAGGATGCCAACATTAAATTACTCATGACTCCTCTTGACCCCAAAAAGAGAATATTTATTTCCTTTCAATTCACATATGCTGCCCAGAACTGAGCTTCCTGGAATTTCTATTAAGAATCCACATTACATAGCAATAATTTTCAGATGCCACAGTCTCTGATAATAGTGAGCTCTTAAAAAAAAGGGCAGCAGAAAGGAGACAAGTCATGGCCAGTGCAGAGCTGCAGAGATTTGAGAACAACTTAAATGGATATGAATAAGGGGTGCAATTGACAACAGGTAGAAATCACATTCCAGAAATTCAGAGTGCAAGAAATAGACATTCTCTCATTTTTCTGTAAACCTTTCTCTTCCAAGCTATATACCTTGATCTGCTGAGCGAGCAGAAATTACTTGGTGAGCTCCTACTCTTCTTCTTCATGGCTGGTTGGTGTCCCAGGAAATTTATGTAGGGTCATGGTATTGTGAAAAGACGTCTCAAGGAGGGAAATAGGGAAGGGACGATGACTGGCAGGCACGTGGTTTGTGGATTCCTGATTCCTGTCCACAAAGCTCCTTGGGTCAGCAGTACTTCCTACAGGACATTGTCTGGCATCTCTTGATGCATACTTCAGACATCCCCTTTTTGGAGTCAGACCAACTGCCTAGGCTGTCTATGCCCATTACTCATCTGTGTCTTTCCTCCTCCTGGTTCAGGGAAGTCCTTTCTATTCGCAAGGGTATCTTCCTTTCTCAATGTTTTTCTTAAACGCACTCCCTTCTTCTTGCAGTTTCAGATGAGCTTCAAGATTACTGGGGGCCTCAAATTTTTTTTAAGCATTTTTTATTTATGTACACAAGAGCAAGGGTACAGGCTAGGGTCGTGGGAGGTGAGAGGATTCACCAGAAACAGAGTGAGGAGCAGAACAGGCAGATCAACCAAAATTCACTCCTGAGGGGAGCAAGGCAGGAGAGGTCTGCTTCACCATGTGGGTCCCCTCCCTGGTCAGGGATCAAACACGCGCCGCTGTGCTGTGGATGCTTCACAGTGCGGCGCTCAACTGGCTGCACCATCAGGGAGGGCCAGGGGGCCTCAAATTTCGTCTCCCACTGAACAGTAGATTTGTACAGGGGAATAAATTTAAGTTTCACTGGCTCAATGTTCATCT
Organism: Galemys pyrenaicus; assembly: GCA_019455555.1. NCBI lineage: Eukaryota > Metazoa > Chordata > Mammalia > Eulipotyphla > Talpidae > Galemys > Galemys pyrenaicus. The sequence goes on along the minus strand of JAGFMF010011739.1, from coordinate 4,802,255 downwards.
ATTTTCTCAGAGTCACCTATCTCCAATTAGAAAAGTTACTGCAAGTCAACCGTTCACCTATGATGACAAGTTAGTTTCATGATTAAACAAAACAAAGCAAAGCAATTCATGGCCAAAGTTGAAGTTCATGGATGTGTGTTCACAATTACCTATACTCACTCATATGGTGACCAACCCTATGTTCACAGAGAGTCCTGTGAAATAAGCATTTTGCATAGTCACCCATATTACTGCTGTATGTTTAAGAGTCTCCTCATGGTGAATAGTTTGCCCAATAGAGGGGGCCCATAAGTACATTCTCAATCTTCCCAAAGTAAACAGAGGACATACCTGGCAAAGCTGAGGAGCCAAGAAATACAAATTCAGCAAATTCATGAGATACAGATCCAGCCTTCAGACACCACCAAATGCTTGTCACTTTCAAATCAGTTTTAATATTTACCTGTGTCAGAAACACAAAATAACTCTACACTCTGAGAAAAATTATTTTACTATTTAGGAAACGTAATTCATCCACAGAAGAAAAGAATTCAAATCTTTTTTCTTTGTTTGAACTCTCAACTAGCAAAGCTTTAGAGAAATCCTAAGAGATGGAATGGAACCAAGTCGAAAGTCAGTCCCTTTTCTTTTTGATTTATTTCAATCTCCTTTCACAGAGACAGCCATCGAGACAAGTATTTTTTATGTCAACTCACTGAGGACTAACTGCAGTCTTCGGAAAGATGCAATAATTGATTTCAATAATTAATTCCTGCTTGCTGAAGTAATGTTGCTTATGTACTTCTCCTCGGGCCCCAGTTAAAAGGAACTCAGAGGCAGGAGTGCATAAACAGTTACATTACTTTGGGGAGCAAAAGTCCCCTAACATACCATAGATTTGGGAAGAGCTTTTAGGCCCGAGGCTATGTGAAGTTAATTCCTATAAAGTCCCCTGTTACTTCACATTGTCCATAATTTTCTAACCAATCCCAAGGAGTAGAAAGCCAAGTGGAAAGCCAGCATCTTTGCAACAACTGATCTCACCTCGGTCATCTTCGCAATATATCTTTTTTTTTTTTCCTCAGAAAATAAAAAAAGAGGGAGAGTAGAAGTTCTGGAAGATAAGGCATCAGCAAGAAAGAGAACTGGAAGTAGAAAAATAATGAGAAATGAATGTCAAAAGGAAAACAAAGTGATGGCAAATGCTCTTTGGGAAACCAAGTGACCCAGAGTCCCTTTTCTTGTAAATGATTTCTAAAACCCAAACCACTTCTCACCACAGTCAAAAAGGTTAAAAATGGAGCCCCTTTATGGCCCTTTCAAAAAAGTTAAATTGGCTGTGCTATCTTCCATGCCTAATAAAAACAGAAACTAAACTGACTCCATATGACAATATTTTATTGCTTCCTCTAAGCGATTTCCATACATTTTTAACAATGACATTGCGTATGCCTTGATACAACCATGTAAAAGTAAAACTCGACTCAGGTACAATTTTAGAAAAGCTGTTAAGTATCCTAGCATTGCAAATGTATCCCTGAAAAATAACTTTAACACCCTCTTCTGCCCCTAGATTATATACAGACTCCCCTTGACCCAAATGTGTCACAACACAGACTTTTCACTAATCGAGGAATTTACAACCCCAAACTGATTGTGATGTCAGTGCTTTATTGTTAATGAAGGCCTGTAAAGGACTGGAGAGCATAAATGGAAAGCAGGCCCTTGTTAGCAGGGAGCGTGCACAGCCATGCCCAGGTATAAGAACCAACCTCTTGTTACTACCTGGTCCCAGGGTGATAAGGTTCCTGATGTAAAGAACAGATTAAAAGCAAAACTAGACCAGATGTTTTTCCTATTAGATGGATTAAGTCAGACCAAACCTAAAATTAGGAAAACACGCAGGGCTGATTTACTGCCGAGCTGTGCTGGCAGTGGTGACCAGTGGCTACAGAGCTGGCTCCCCGTTTATTAATGGGGCTGTGGGAGTGGGAAGGCTCACCCCTGACTGCTCTAAAAATGCCGAACGAGGACTCCAGCCTGGTGATGAAAGGTGCTGTCTGAAGGTGGAACGTTGGTAAAAACAACATTCAAATCTATTTCAAACACAGCTGATGGTACAAAGGGGAGAGGGAAAAACTAAGCTTTACTGTCGTCCTCAACACAAATATTTTAGGAATAAAAGTACTTTAGGAATAAAAGATTAGCCCAGCTCAAAGAATCTTTTTCTTAAAATGTAATCTTGTTATGACTAGAGAACTCAACTTTGTAGAGTTCATGCAGACCCAGAGCAGACAATTCAACGCCAAAGTGTTTCTTTGCCTGCTGAGCTCTGAGAGCGTCTAATAGAATATTGCTACCTTAAGAGTTTGCCAGATTAATCTCACAGGATGGAAGGAGGCTTAACAAAATAAAAAGTCAGGATACTCAGAAACTGCTAGTCCTTTGACTGGAATGCTGCAGCTGAGTGCAGATCTTTGCCAAGAACTTGACTCGAGAAAGAGTTATTTGATGACTAGCCTGTTATCTTGAAATCTTATTTAAAACTTTGCATGTTTGAAGAAAAACTTAAAATATGCTTTCTCAGGCACAGGATTAAGTGTGACATCAAATAATTCTTTAGACAGGTGTACTCCTGGTCCAGTCTTCCTCCAAAAGAAAATTTCTTGCTAATTCTAAGTAGTGCATATCCTTGGTCCTCTTTATTCTCTTTATGGAGGGTTGTTATTATTATTGTTTGTTTTGTTATGATTTTGTTTTACATCCTCAAAGCAAATGAGTAGAAGGGCTATATGGATACAAATCAAGACGTGGCTGATCTGCCACTGATTGTCTTTAATTTTAGATGTCACATAAACTTCCATGATTCTCAGTATACTTAGCAAAAAAAAATGAGGTCAAATGAATGTGCATCTCATCAGGGTTATAAAGAATAAGTAAAATGATGCCCAACAGATTAGAAATTCAGTCAATCCACACCAATTATATGCCTGCCTGCCTGCATCCTTATAGGTTTGCATTATTCCAACTTTTATGAGGAAAAGTTTGCGAAGATCACAAAGCTGGCAACAAAATAATCCTTAATTGTCTTCCAAAGACCATTCTCTCAGGCATGGAGACTCCTGGGAAGAATCTTCCTGGATGGCAGAGACTATGCAGATAGATTTTTCCAAATTTAGATTGCTTTAAGCTCCCCCCCCACCCAAGACTATATAGGGTTAAATATAGACTGGACAGAACTGAGTGTGGCAGCCTCTGTAGGTATGTGGTTTAATCCAGAGCTCAAGTCAATTGTCTTCAAACCAGTTACTACATATTGTTAGGAGATAAGGAAGCAGAGAAAATCTTAATATGAGACCAATAACTGCAAACTGGACCCCAAAGCAGGAAAGTAGAGAAGGATGTAGTCATGGCATCCAGGAAATCAAGAAATCAAAGGAGAAAAAAAGTGAAGGGAACTCTGAAAAATATCTTCCTCCTTTCCTCCTCCTTCTTTCACCCGCCCTCCCTCCCCCTTCCCCCACTTTCCTCCCCCTTAACCCCCCATCTCTGTAAGTGAAATGATGCAGCAAATAGTGCACTGAAACTTTTAAACAGGCATTTGGGAAATCTGCTGTTTGTATTCATAAGCTGTTAGCCAGCAGATGGAAAAATATTACTTTTGTAGGAACAAATGGTCACCACCTAATTTATGGCACATATTGTCTCAAAAATATCGCTCCTCTATTTCTTGTGGCTGACGGGACACATCAGAAATTACTGTATGGCAACAAGAGTATTTATTGTACCTAACAAGTTAGTTTGGGCCTCATCTACGCTGTACCAATGGTCAGACACACCATTTTGAAGTGTCTGACCTTATAAATTATTTTCATTTGTAGAACACCAGAAATGTGATCTATATTAACATGATAAACTATGTTTCAAAATAGACATGTTTCATACATGGCTCACATGTGGCAGTAACATAGTGAAATGGCTAAATAATATACTGGGGATGTCATTTAATAAAACTTGAATTTGTCTTTCTAGCTAGGTTCTTAACAATATGATTCCAGTTCTTTGGGGAAGAATATCTAATTCTCTCAAAAAGAAGGAACCTGTCACTAGAAAGTCCAAGTTAGGGTAAACTGAAAGCATCAGTCGTTTGTGATCTTGCTTGTACTTAACATTTTCTTCTCTAACATTTAATTCATGCAACCTTTTCCAGTTTGTAAGTTAGGTGCAAATGTATGGCTGCTGTCACAACACAATTCAGCTTTCTACTATGCTACATACAAATGTACTTTTCAAGTGTGAGATGGGGTGATGGGCTTAGGGGAAGATTAAGCCATGTATTCATAGAGGATCTCCACGAGATTATCACCCAAAAAATAGCGTCCTTCAGGACAAGCGTTCTCCCAGCCCTAACAGAAGTGCTTTTTGATGTGGTTACAATGGAATGTTTCTAAAGTAGCCAGTCTAAATATCATTTAACTGAGAGAATTTTCTGACCAGAAGATAATGGCCATGGCCACATTGTCAGTGAAAAATCCTACTTAGTTCACAACTTGGTATCACACCGGCTCTGAAAACATAAAATCTCTGTAATTTCTTGAGAGGGCAGTGCGTGTTCTAGATTTTTAAAAACTATCATGACTTAGCAATTACTGGATTGTGTTCTGATGATACATACTTTAACATTTGCCATAGTTTTATGTTTAACATCTTTTTTACTTCTCATAATTGAGGCAGCTTTGACTAACCTGTATTCAGGTTTATTCTAATATTATTCTAGTTATTCTAATCTCACACCAAATTGTTTTAACTAATTAAATTCTCCTAGTGGGCCAATAGGAAGTAAAATTTTCAGTTTTCTATCTTATTACAGAATTGTTAGCTCAGTAAGTTCGATTCAGGCTGCCATGACAAAACTATTATAAACGGCCTCACTTGAACAGCAAATATTTATTTTTATAGTTCTGGAGGCAGGGAAGTCCAAACTCAAGATCCCCACAGGGCCAGTGTCTGTTGAGGGCCTGCTCTCTTATTTATAGACAACTGTTTTCTCTCTATATGCTCCCATGGAAGCAAATTCTTTCAATTCTCCACATGGGCACTGTTCTCATCATTAGGGCTTTGGGGTGCTCTGAGTCCAGTGCTCTCAGGACCACTTCAGATTCCCCTCCTGGGAGTGAAGCAGGATGCCATCTTCCCCTCCTATTTCCCATGTTTAACTTGAAAATGAATTATTTTAATACAGAAGACATTTTTGGTATCCATTTCCATAAAAATTCCAAATTATATATTAAGGTTTACAGAATGTGTGAATTCCTTTTATCACTGTTGCTACAATAATCACAAAGCAGAACAGAATCTTAAAAACTACCCAAATATACCCACTGCTCTAGACAATCCTATACTTAAGCCAAAAAGATGGTTATCCACACTGTTCTTCAAAACCTCAGCGGAAGCATATAGTCATTAGATTATCATGGTAACTGTGCAGTATCTGTGAGTAATATATACAACTGCCTTTTTATGGCCACTGCATTAAAAGTATTTCCATTCATCCCATTTTAAATGCTATTCAAACGTAAGTGAGAATTCACTGTGACACAGACACATAATCTATGTAACTCAAAGGAGAATGGAATGTCAAAGAAAGAATACTGTTCTACGTGAAAATCTTGTTATATTATTTTGGCAGTATTAAACTAAATTAATGAAAATGTTCAGGTGTAATTCCTTTCATGTAATAAAATACTTCTGAAAATGGCTGCTGGGTTGAATCCAGTCAAAAGCTTTCTATTTAAAGGAATCATATAATAAACACCTTATAAAGCAAATAATCATTTTCATGAGTTCAAGCATATATTCACCTAAACTGACACTTAGTCTGAATAGCCTCCCTCTGAGATTTTTTAAATCTGTTTTCACCTAGGAAGTTAATGGTCTGAATTTTTTCAGGACTTTTTTTTTTTCTTTTTATTGAGGTAACATGGTTTACAACACTTTATGATCCAAAAGTACAGGTTCACATCTCTTGAGATGTATGTTGCCATAGCACACCCACCGTGAAGGCACCCATTTTATTTAAAGCTCTGATCTACCTAAAATATATTTTGTTGGCATAAAGTAAAGATGTTTATCTCATTGTCTCAATACCTGTCACTGAATGTGACACCTTTCCACAATGATATGCAATGTTACATTTATTATACATCTGCCACAATATTGACCCCTTTTTATATTGGTTCTATTCCACTGACATATGTGCATATACATTTCAGTACCTAATAGTTTTCATTATTGTAACATTATAATAATGTATTGGTATCCAGTAGGGTATGTAAGATCCTATGGCCTTTCCCTTCTGGATCCTCTTAATTATTCATGTACATTTTATTCTTCTAAAAATACCTTTTAAATCAGTTTACCTAGCTGCCTCATAACTAGAAATGTTATTTAAATATGTTATTATTTTAGAAATAATTGATACTTCTAACATATTGTATCTTCCTATGTGATATTGAAAACCACTTTTCCAGCTCTCTGTAACTTTTCCAGTTATAGCATTTTAGTGTTTCCATTAGTAACATGCTGTTCCCTTTATATAGCTTTCACATGCCTATTATTTTGTTTATTGCTACATATCTTATCGTTTTGTTACCTTTTTAAATGGAATATGGCACAAACAGAAAAAAAATACTGAAATTTAAGTTTAAAATTGTATGTAATTACAGAAAGCATCATAAACATATGATTTACAATAAGTAAAAATTGATCTGATGGTCATCAGACTTCTTACTTGTAACATTTGGAGCTACAAATAATGAACTATCAGTTTGAGATTATAATAGAAAGAAACCAGTCACACATCAAGATGAAAAATAATTTCAGACATCCAGTAAATCAGAGTATAACCACTCAGCTACTCTATAAGAATAACTAACACACACACACACACACAGTCTAACCAAAATTCAAATCCCCATGATAATTACCACCAATCAAAATAGAACTTTTTTGATAGTTTTTTAAACATTTTTTTTATTTATGCATACAAGAGCTGGGGTAGAGGCCATAGGCAGAAGCACAGGGGTGAGAGGATTTACCAGAGACAGAGTGGGGAGCAGAACAGACAGACCTAATGAAATACACAGCTCCCAGAGGTGTGGGAGGTGAGAGGATTCACCAGAGACAGAGTGAGGAACAGAACAGTCAGATCTATTGAAATACACCTTTGAGGGGAGCAGTGGGCGAGGCAGGAGAGGTCTGCTGTGCCATGTGGGTCCCCTCCCTGACCTGGGATCGAACTCATACTGCAGTGGCTGTGGAAGCTCCACAGTGTAGTGCTCAACTCCTTGTACCACCAGGGAGGCCCTATTAAGTACTTTTTCCAGTTTTGGAATGATGAAGGACTATCTTCTCAGAGCAGCATTTCTATTAACCTGACTTGAAGGAGCATAACAGCATGCCCAGCAGGTATCATAGAACTTAAGGATATATGCAGAGTAAGCTAAAAAGGGGGAGAAGGTGTATAAAGATAGGTAGCTCATATAAAAGAGCAGTTTATTTCTTAGTGTATGTCAGTTTAAAGAGGTTAACTCCCTGCCATGTGATGATTCAGGACACAGGCTTCCTTACGCTTTGTAGTTCTACCATCTTTTAAGTCATCTTGGTCATTTGCCTCAGGTCAGCAGAAAGAGGACAGAAGAGAATGGAGGGTACAAACTTCTTTAAAGCTTTGTTTCAAATATGGCATCATTCAGTTTCACTCTTTGCTCACTAGAACCCAATCAAATGGCTTTATCTAACCACAAAAGAAGGTAGAAAATGTACTATAGTTGGATGATTAGAAAGAGGGGGAAAGTATAGATTTTGACAAGTAGTTGGTAGTCTCCATCACAGAAGAAAGCAAATCAAGGAAGATATCAAGGTGAGACACGGTGATACCTAAAATCTAAGGGAATAACATAAAATGGTGTCTGGAAGATGGTCAACGGCAAATTCAAAGAGAAGCGACACGTAGACTCTCAATGATGGAGAAAACCAAGAAGGGCAATTCCATCGCAAACAGTCAGTAGACGACCCATATTCAATAGCACAGTTTTAGACAGTCAAAAGCACACATCTAAAAAATCCACCAACCAGTTCCAGAAGTGACCTAAATCCTTCTAAATAAAGCTTCTATGGTACATTGAGGTCCACATCCTATAGCACAGCACAAGATCTTGTTAATTGTCAATATTGTTAAGGCAAGGACCAGAAAAAGGATCTAAAAAGATGTTAAATGTTTTTAGTCTTGTATCTACATTTCAAAAATATATCAACATTAATAGCAAATCCTTAGCAAAAGGTGACACAAAGGTCAAGAATCATTGAAACATCCGTTTGGCAGCCTATTCTCCTAAATATGAGGAATTTTCATACTTCCAAAAAGTCCAAAGATGCAAGGAGAAAGGATTTAGGACCTGTGCTCACCTGGTGGCTATCAAGGAGTCCTCTCTCTGACAGAAGAGGAGCATGTTTAGGAAATACATAAGTGAGTCAGCATGTCCTTATCCCATAGTGACTTATTTTAACCATATAATGGAGACCGAGGAAAGTCCAGAATTTGAGTAGAAACATGGAGTTTCTACTGATACCTCCAGGTGAAGAGAACCCCCAAATCTGTGAGAGATAGCAAAAAACACCTGGGTTTGTACTCATGTTCTAACAGGATGTTGCCTGCTTCTTCTTTCACCAGTTCTACTCTCTCCAACCCCTTCCTTACAGTCTTATCTATCCTCTGTATTACTGATAGATCTCTAGCTTCACATGGTAGACCAGACCACACCACATGCTCCTTATTGCTTTCATTAGCCTGCCATCTGGTCATTTTCTTCTGAAATCTGTACTAACCCAATCTGACTCTGCCCAAACCCTTGATATTTTTCTTTATATTTTCTATTATTCTCAGCATCCTGTATAATAAAGTGGCGGGAGGGGCAGGGAGAGAAAGGAAAAAAGAAAGAGAGAAATAAGGAGAGAGTGATTTATCTTTTGATCTTCTCCCTCTTTAACATGAATGTTAAAAGAAGACAATTCCAAAGAGTTCACATAGCACCAAATTCATGGACTCTAAGGGCAAAAGGCTATATTTACATATCTTTGTTCAATTCTATGGTTCTGACTACATGGACAATATTGTTTGACTAACTGGACATAAGTTATCAAATCAAAGATTAAGTCCAATAAAAAATATAGTTTGATGTGTAATATTTTGATAATTTAAAATCACATGTGGACACAGCTTAAAAAAAATGTGTAAGCCTTCCAGTTTACACCAATGATATAAAGAGCTGGAAAGAGCTGTTTATAATAATATAACAAGAACAAAGCTGAATAAGCTGCATAAATGACTTTTCTTAACCTTATCAGAAAACTGAGGTTTCAGGACAAAGAATTACTATCAACCCCAGGAAGGACAAGTGCTGGTAGGAGGAAATGGGAACAAAGCTTAAAGATACCACAAAACACCATATAAGCAGATAAGAATAAGCTAGAAACTTTCTAACAGATAATAAAGGTTTCATGTGAGTTACTCTCAAAGCACAAAACCCCAGGGCTACAGACAGAAGGGGTTTTCATTCCTTGTGGGTTTTCAATCTAGGACGTTCACAAGAAAAAAAATCCTGAGTAATTCTGTCTCTCAGTGCTGACTTGGGGAAAGAAAAGAAGCTTCTGTGAAACATTTTCCAAAGGCATCTACCAAATGCAACGTGAAGGACATTAAAATTGTAACCTAAAGATATAAGTAGAAACCCATTACAACTGAAGTAAGAGAAGGAATGGAGACTGATTCTAGGGGAATATGTATCAATATTTGCTAGCATCTACCTTACACAACTCTGGGACTTCCTAATACTGAGGTTTAATCAAAACATCACAGAATGTCACCCTTTTCCACCCATCGTGACCATGCTAAGTGTGGAGGGAAAACCATACCATGGACGAGCTGAATGGGGAGCATTAAGAAACAGACTGTCCTTGGTAAGCATCACAAAGAAAAGATCTAAGACCAAAAGAAGAAATAAGCAGAAGGATTAAATATTTAAAATAAAAATACATCATGCTTTATATTATGTATTATATACAAACCAAAGATAAGGATAAAATCTTGAAGTCAAATCAGAAGGCAACCTTCTCACTAGAAATAAAGGTAAGAAAAGACAGGAGAGAATGCAGTTTTCCATTTAAAGTGCTTAAAGTAACAAAAAATTTCAACTCTGAATTCTATACTCAGTAAAAACATCCTTCAAAATTGAAGGGTAACTGAGGAATTTCTCAGAAACAAAACCTTGAAGGATTCCTTTTACTTTAGCCTTTCTCCAGGAAGTTATTGGAAGCTATTCAGGAATAAAACAATTTGATACAGAACAGAAAGTTAGAGCTACACAAAAAAATGAAAAAATGTAGAAATAAAATATAACATTTTTTCTTTAAATATATGTACCAGATTTGAACATATAAATTGTGTCTAATGGGAGGCAGGTGACTCATCATAAGAGGAGTTTACAGATAAGAAAACGTGAGGGGAGTAGATTTAAATAAACCCTGTTGTGCTGGATTAGTAATAAATACCAATATAAATTCATGTTTACTTTAATGTACAATAGATACAGGAATATATGTGAGAATGTATGTTAATTACAGGAACTATTTTCTTGAACTAACTAGGAAGAGGGTCTATATGCAGTGACATCCCAATAGCAATGAGCACACTAAGTACCTAGATCTTGCTTCTTAAGAGGGTCCATTTCTCCTTGGGGAAATGGCTGATTTTAGAGCTGGAACAGCAAGATAAAAGTGAACCTAGAATATCCTGCATTGTCAAATAAGGACGTTTTTAAATCCAGGGCCTTCCTGAAAGCTTTGGGATGAAGTCTCAGCACTATCACCACTACAGCCTGAGTTTGATCCCCAGCCAGGGAGCTGACCCAACTATGGTGCAGCAGACCTCTCCTGTCTCATTCGCTTTTCCCCTTAACAGTATATTTCAGTCAATCCTCCAGTTCTGTTTCTCGCTCTGTCTCTGGCAAATCCCCTCACTCCCCAGTCTCCCACAACTCTGGCCTACACTCCAGTTTCTCAGTGCAAAAAAAAATCCAAATATAATGGAAGCATGTCAAAAGGGCACACAGGCAACCTGAAAGCACTAGCATTGGTCAAAGCTGTCATGTAAACACCAAAATTAGCAACTATAATATTGCATGATTACCCAAAGAATAAAATAAATATCCTTGAGTCAATATTGATATAAAAACATTAATGAATAAATGATCAAATAGATTTTTGAATAAATAAATTACAAGTGATGAATCCCTATTCAAGAAATTTAGATGTAGATACCCCTTCCTTCAGGAGCTGGAAATCATAATGACCCAGGATTTTCTGCAATCAGTAACTGACATCAAAACACAAAATCAAGAAGCTGAGAGAACACCAAACAAGATTAAAAATTTAAAATAAAAACATATCACACTTTATATTATATATTATATACAAACCAAAGATAAGGATAAAATCTTGAAGGCAAACCAGAAGGAAAAAGAATACCATCTCCTCTTTAAAGTATATTGGACTTCATGAGTCATCACTAAAGATTGGAATATAGAAAAGGAAAAACAGTGGGTTTACATTTAAGGAGTCTAACTCACCATCATCGATATGCTATCATGTACTCCCCAATGTGAAGAGAAGGGCACCCCACCTGTGGAGTATTTTTCTAAAAGAACCATAATCTCAGTCTAATTATGATAAAAATAAATAGAAAAATCCAAATTGAGAGACATTTTACAAAAAGACCAAAATTGTCAATAGGAAAGACTTTGAAGAAAAAACTTTTTGAAGAGCACCCTGATATTAAATTGAGGGGACGTGAAGATAATACACACCATGATATACTGAACTTGACATTAGAATAGAAAAAGAACATGGTAAATTCTGAATAAAGTCTTAATTATTTTGAATTTAAGTAAAGTTCTTAATTTTGATTAAAGTACCATGATAATATGTCAGCATAAGGGGAGATTAAATAGAGTACACAGGAATTCTCTGCACTGTCAATATAAAATTACTCCATTTTTAAAAGCTATATCTGAAGCATGACCATATAATGTTTTACTAGTTTTATATTAAAAAGTGCTAATATATAATTATACACACATATACAGGAAGTAGCACAAAAGAAACATTATGCCTTGGAATAAGATGCCTGTATTATATTAAAGTCACTTCACACCTTTAGAGATGTTCTAATAGTGTATTGTTTCAGGTTGAAGAGTTGAAATTTTTTTATGCATACTTCAGTTATTGAGATAAGTCCCTTAAAGCTTACATAATGAGTGAAATTCTTGTGTGTGTTTTTTTTAAACCTTACTGTGATTGCATGCAGTTCTAGAGATGCCTTTAAGAATGCTTCACAGATGCTTCAAATCATTCATTTCTCATAAACATATGGGGTCTATTCTTCCGTCACTGTGCGTAATTCCTATTGACACTAATGGGAACTATGCATGCATATCACTCTGGTTTGGCCTCAAACAAACTGAAAATCATCACTGTTGAGATGCAAAGCAATCCGACAAAGAGAAGAATTGATAGCCTAAGATTCAGATTCTAGAATCACCTGTTGTGAAACATTCCAGAAACTGAGAATTAATCTATAGTGATTTCAATCCAATAAACTACAATAAGTCAACATATGATATTTACAGATATTATACTTCAAAGCCATTACTTTTTTTTTTTTAAGATAATAGGTTACCTTTTTTCAACCATTAAAAGAGAAATAGCTAACACTTCATAATGTAACTGAACAAAATTCCCAGGGCTATAAGAATAACCGTAAGCTCCCAGTGGGTAACATGTTGTGTTGTATATTTAAGGAGTTTTATTCAGATCTCTATAAATTGACTACTCATTTGTTCAAATCTCCCTACCAGATTATATTCCTATATTTTTACACCTCAAATTAAATGTAAACATCCCCTCTCTTACTTAAAATTTAAGATTATAACAGGTATCCACCAAAAAGCAAAGTCTCAAATTGAGGAGATTCGTTCACTGTTCCTTTGTCCCATTTCCACATCAGAAACATAACAAAGTTCCTAGTTGTGTATCTCAGCAGTGTCATTCTGGCCAGATTCCAAGATGTAGAGGGCTGCTTCAGATCTCAGTGGGAGACAGCCATTATGTGTTTGGGGGAGCCATTTGAAGCTAGCAGGTGAGCCAATTCTATCACAGAGGAGAAAGTACTGCTAGTAAAGTCACCTTGTGACAAGTGTCTCCCCGCTGTGGGTTAACTCCTAGAAAGAAGGTTTGGTGAGCACATAACAGTTCACAACCAGGAAATCAAACAAAATAAATTGGGCATAATTTGACACTGTTAAAATAAGAAGTGTCACTGGCACTGCTATGAAGTAGGAGTTATGAAGAGTTTCTGCCGAGATTAAACATTTAGTTAGACAATAAAATAACTTGCTGGTCAAACCAAAGACATTCTTCTTAATGCTTAAACTGATGGAGACTAGTGAATAAATCTTTCTGACAAGCAGAGCTGCCGAAGAGTAGCAACTATGTGTTAAGAGGCGTGCATGTGCTTATGGCATTGATAATTCCCAAGCAGAGAGAAATAAAAAAATAAAAAATGACAAACTTTTTAAAAAGAAATGTTCAACAATTACAGATAATTGACCAGAAAAAATATTTTACAGAAACCGTTTTCTTTACCAAATCCATTTGGTTCTTAGTAGACTGAACAGGAATGTTTGCTTGTTAGAGTTTTGCATACTGAAATGTTGCCACTGAGTTTTCAAATGATTGAGTGCATTCCCAAATGGTTTTAACTGTATGTAAGAAACACCGTGGGAAGAAGATGAAAGTCATATCCAATGGTTCAAACAAAAGTATTGGCAGAAATTAGCAAAGAAAAATAACCAGAAAGTAATTAGAGCATCCTCAGTATTTTCCTACATTTCCATGTTTCACTCTCCAAAATTGTCCATACGTGCTTTAGTTTCCATACTTGCTTTGGTTTCCATTCATGCTTTAGTTTGCCCAGGCTCTTGATCAGGTAGCGCACACTGACTCAGGCTGGAGCCCTAGTCCTTTCTCATTATACTTGTTTATCAAATGCTGGCTGATTTTAAGCTTATAGTAGAGAGAAAACTACTAAATGAATTCACACAAAATTATGAATCTCTAGTCTGAAAAAGTATTTGTCTCTATGGCTGTATTTCCCAATGTCTGATGGTTGAATTTGTGTACCAGGCATGAGGTACCATTTATACTTCTGGGCCCATTATTGAATCAGAAGTACTGCCTATTTAGTCATTCTCCAGGGGGATTGTTATGGCAGTGGCATAAGACTGTATAGAACTCATTGATAAATCAGAAGAGTGGCCTCTAGAATTTCAAAAAAGAGCATTGGGGGAGGTAGTTCCTGAAAGGGTGACTTCATACCAGAAGTCACTGCCTAAGGCACAGTCTTGGGTCTGAGTGAGATTGGCAACATTATTAATAAACTCCTGTTGGTCTAACTTCTTTGACACAAATGTGAATGACCCTTGAAATCAGGGAAGAACAGAAAACCAAGATTGACACTTGTCCTAGCCATAGAGCTCATGGGTTTGTAACACTGGTTTTTCAATCACATATGGGCTAAATAAAACCATAGCCTTTTGCCACATGATGAGACCATAAGATACAATGAAAATAACTCACATTTGATTTTCTTTGACATGTAAGGAATATGTTAACAGGGGCAAAATGCCATATAACTTCAATTATCACTCTAAAAATTCTATGATTAAGCCAGCTGAGAATATATTTTCCCAAATATAATACGATAGCCCTTCTACCTCCAGGTATTTTGTCTATGCTGTTTCTTTTTCTACCACAACAAACCTGCCTAGCCATTTAGCATCCAGTTTAAATACCGAGTGCCTTCTCCCTTCCTGAACCTCCGGTTTAGATTCATCCTCTACATTCTCTTAGTACTTGACGACCACTGTGAAGACACAAAATACTGTCTAATCTTTTATAAACACACACACATATACACATACAATATATGTATACATATATTGTATGTGTATATGTGTATATATCTGCATTATGTCTCTGCTTATTTGTCTGTGTGTGTATAGTGTGTGTGTGTATCCCTGAAAAGGAGGATCTTTGCTATGCTAGAGGACTGAAACTCACTGAAATAAAGCAGATTGCAAGGAAGGTAGAGTAACAGGAGGCAGGGCGGGAGGGAAGGAGCAGCCTCCCCAGTCATAGAGACAGGAAAGAATTTCACAATTTGCAAGTACAAACTTTGCTATTATGCACAGACCTCCTATTAAGTGAAGAAAGTGAAATTATGAGGACTTCTTTCCTTCTCATCTTTTAGGAATTCAGTTATCCAGTCTGAAGTCAGTAGCTTATTCTTTACTGGATTAGCTCTTATTCTACACCAGATCTTTTTCCCTGATTTCATACACACATATACAACCGAACCAACAGGTGAGAAACTAAATTTTTAAAAAATATTTAGTAAAATTTTATTGAGCACTTACTATGTGTTAGATTCTCTTTTGTATATAGGGGTAAAATAGCAAATAAAACAAACTGAACTGCTGCCATCATAGAACTTACATAAATGTAGGATAACATTCAAAGTAATATTATGAAAAATGAATTAAAGCAAGAGTAGAGACTGCTAGGAGAAGGGGGGGGGAGTGACTAATTTTGCTAATCAGAGAAGACCCATCTAAAGAGGCACCTCTTTAACTGAAAGTTGAGCAGAGAAAATAATCCGTTTGGGCCCTAGGGGGAAGGACATTTCGGGCAGGGAACAATAAGTGTGACTCTGGAAGGTGTTACAAGCATGTTCAACAAACAGGAGGAAGGCAGTGTGACTGAATCTAGTAAGGAGGGAGTGAGAGGGGTATCCAGAAAGCTCATGGGCAGGTTTAGAAGCAATCCTATAATAAAAAGCCACTTGGAGTTTTTGGACAGTGAGTGACATAATATGGTTTATGATTGCTATAAACCCTGCCTGCCTGCTGCTGGAAAGAAGCAAAGAAGCAAGGAGACTATTTTGGAATCTATTGCAGTGATCCAGAGCAGAAATGACTTGGGAGAGGAGTAGCAGCTGTTGGTTAGATTCAAGATAAAATTTGAAGGTCAAGTCACTGTAATTGACAGAGTGGCTGTAAGGTACAAGAGTGACATCAAGGAACTAGGTGGCGTGGTACCTTGATATGAGAAAGGGAACCCCAGAGAAAGTATGATCTTGAAGGCTAAAAAAATTCTATTTTGAACATGTAGATTGTCTTAACAAATATCCAAGTGCAATATTAAATAGGCAGTTAGATACGAATCTAGGATTCAGGGGAAAGGTCAGAGCTAAAGAAATAACTGTCATAATCACATGAATAGAAATGGAACTGACAGTCATCTGACTACAGGAGGTGACTTAGGAAATAAGAGTATTTTAGAAAACACAAAAGGATCAGGGAAGAAGCTGAGGAAGGAACACATCGCTCCATTCATTCCTTCTGTATTTCTAGTGTATTTAAAAAATTTGATTTAAATGGTTGCATTTCTAGCAAACATTCCTGTTTGCTGCTCAGTAGCATACTATTGCAATTAAATGGATTTTCTTAACATAACTACTTTCCTGGAAGCTTCATGTGGTTTAGACTATCTTCTTATATATTCAATACCTTCTCCGGTCAGTGAAATATAGTACACCATTACTCACTCTGCTGGTCAGAATGAATCAACATCTATATACAACCCATTGTTTAAAGATATTTAGAGAGGCCTCCCTGGTGGCTCAGGTGGTTAAGTCGCAACATTATGACGTTATCCACAGCCACTGCAGCACAATTTCCATTCCTGCCAGGGAGCTGACCCACATGGCGCAGCAGACCTCTCCTGTCTTGCCCGCTGCTCCCCTCAGCAGTGCATTTCACTCAATCTGCCTGTTCTGCTCTACTCTCTCCTCTCACCACCCCCACACCTCTGTGCTGCACCCCAGATCTTGTAGGCATAAATAAATCCTTAGATAAATAAAATATTTAAAGAGTAACTAGCGTAAGTAGAATCAGTTATTGGTTTTCTTTTAACTTTATTCAAGGACAAGCAACAAATTTCATACTATAAACCTAGAGATTAGTAACATTCCAAGGAGGTACATATAATTTTTTTTTAAGTAGAGCACAAATCCCCTAGAGGAAGAATTAAAAATAAATCTGCTATAAAGATGTCCTATCAGAAATCTAAAACAAATTTTGCTAAATTTCTTGGCAAGAATCCTAAGCACGAGTGGCTGAAATTGTAGGCAATGAGAGCAGAAAAAAAAAAAATCTTAAAACCACTTCTTGAAACACTTTAAAAAATTGAAACTAATCTGACATTTTCTTTTCTTTTGTGTCTAGCTCTATTTCTCTCTGTCAAAATAGTCCGCTCTGTGTTGCACTATTGCAGAAACAAAATAAAAGAAACATACACAATTGTCCATCATTTAGGAGAAACTATAAAAGTTATAATCACTCCAAAGCCTCCCATAAAATTAATACAGTTTTATTATAGGACGATTTTAAATCTAAAACAGATATGTTATATAGACAGACTTATGTCATCGCTAAAAACTGCTATTAATGCTTTAGAATGCCTATGAAAGACTTACCTTTACAAAAAATAATAAAAATTCCTCAATTTATATTTCATATACTAAAATTAGCTTACATTTACACAATATTCTCCCAGGGAAATTATTTTTTCAATTTTTGTTTGGTTTGTTGCTATATTTATTTGCTCTTAATGTATTATTTTTTACTGAGTTAAGATTGGCTTTCAACAATGTGATTTAGGGGTGTAGGTTTGCATCTATTCAGATATTCTTTTTTACTTATTAGTCCATTCATTCATATTTCTTTCTAGATTCCATCAGTCTTTTAGGGAGTTTATATGCTTCTTTTAATTTGGCTTCAGACAAGGAAAGTGAAAGACCATGATCATATTGCATCTATATTGGCAAACTCCACCTCCCCTTGTACCTTCGCTCCTCAAATGACCCCTTTTACATGCTTCCACTACTTTCCAAGCTTTAGACAAGAGAGAGGAGAGAAATAGATAAGGAAAAAGAAGAGGAATAGTGGAAATGGAGACTTTTGAAGCTTAAAAACATATTGAAGGAGAATAGAATAGTCTCTTGCTTTCCCCATTGAAGGACTGGGTTTTAAAGCTCTATTTAAAGCCTTGGAGAGTCGCTAAGAAAATAAATGCATTTCATGAATGATTTTAGACAATGGGGTAGTAATGTTTCAGAGATAGACAAAGTTGTGGTAGCTCTACAAATGAAACTTCAAGTCATTTGGATAACTGCTGTTCGATTACTGTCAACAATTACAAAAACAGAAGTACTAAAAGATATACTGACTTCTTAAATTGCACTTCTTTTGTCTTCTCAGTCATCCTTCTGATGCCCCCATGGGACTGCCTTTGTTTTTCCACACCAAATCTGAATAACTTCATAGTGGTGGGAGAAGTCACAAATATCACCCATGAATCATGGGCTTTCCTCAAAGTACCACTTCTTTACAACCTATTTACCCCCAAACACTAGTATATTTCAGATTTTTGTAGATGGTCTTTAAAATATAGTCACATAGTGAAAGGGTAGAAAACGGTGAGTGAACAAAGTTAAGCAGGTTAAGTTAAATATTATGTAATATTATATAATATTAATTCTAATAATAAAGGTATTTGAGGCGTTTCCTTAGTACCTAGACCTGTGCTGTGTACTTTATATGCGATGTATTATTTAATCTTCGCAACAACCAGAATGGCAGAGGAAACCAAGGGTAGAATTGTCTTAATCATTAACTGATAGGTGAAGTAACTGCCTAGGTTCATCAGGACCAGAAGTTCAAACTAAGACCATTTAGCTCCAAAGCCAACTTAGACAATTAGCCAACTTGATATATAGTCTCCCTGAAGGATTTTATCAGAGCATTTAATAGGCTAATGTGACTGTGAATCTCCAAGAGGGAGATGCAATAAACAGTATTTCCCACTTATTTGATTCTAACTCCCTTTTCTTACAGAATCCTGAGCCACCTGCAGAACACTCTTTCCTTTTCTCTCCCTTAGGAGAAGGAGAATTTCCCTTTTTCTTTCTCTCCCCTTCCTCTTTGTTCTACTGCTTTCACAATAGGCCCCAGAGTTGTGCATAGTATACTCCTTTAGGACTTCATCCCCACTGACCTCATTCCCATTGAAAGGAAGTTCTGCCCTTTCCCAAGTCAAAATATCCACATTTCTTTTCACATTACTCCTTGACTGGTATTGTGCCTCTGAATCTTTCCTGAAATAGCAGAAGTTTCTCATGAAGCTTTTATTATTTTTTCCATGGTCTGAGGGCCAAAGACTTCACCTTTTGTCATTTGTAACTTTTCCTATGTCTATGTGAAGCCTCCTATGGGAGAAGTCACTGTCGTTTAGTACCTTTCACTTTTATCAGTGCATTGCACACAGTAGGTGTTCAAGGGTAATGAAAGCCATGAACCCTTGGGTCCTTCTGAGCTATAGGAATGTATGTTCATGTTTGCAATATAATACATTCTCCATGCATTCTATTCCCAAAACGTTTCATTCAGAATGCATACCAATACCAAATACATTAGTGTTTTGTTATGTTTTCATTGTCCAGCTCTCCAACAAGAGGAGATAGCCTTCCAGTAGTTAATTGTAATCATGTGAATATCTAGAAATGGACATTGTACTGAAAATTTCTATCCTCCTCCCCTTTATCTCCTTACAATGGCACATAGAAGTATTCACGTACTTTTCACATGAAGTTTAGTACAAGAACATGCAATCCCTTTTCTGCATTTGTCAGCTTTCAAACCCAATTTTTTCAATATCCATGAATGGAAAACTGGCTAGATGAGAACTTCGAGTGGTTTCCCTGCTCATCACAGTACCCATGTGCCTTTCCAAATGGATCTATACTTAGGCCTCATTGGTAATGCACACCCAGATGCATAGTTAGTTACCCAATCGCCCAAGCAACTGGGTTGCAATGGGTATAGATGCATTTTTCTTAGGCGCTCTACTGGCAAATAGCTTCAGTGATTTAGCCCATGGAAAATGAGCCCTGTTTTGCTTAATGTTTTAGGTTAGGGAGTGGCTGGCAGCATTCTGTGAAAAAGTGACACTTTCAACACTGTAAGTGATTTGCTGACTTTATTTAACAATATCTAAACCATTTTAACCAACAGTATCATATAGCTTGGCACATTATACCACTACAGATCTTCCGGAAAGGATGAAATGGCCAAATATTTACATGTATTCCGTTTTCTTTACATATTTGTATTTCTACCATTTTGAAAATTAGAATATAAACATTCTGTTTAAAAATCTGTTCTCCCCCACATACTACATATTCAAAGAGCAAACACACTTTTTTCCCTTTGGTGTATATATATACGTAGGTGTATCTAGGTTTTCATGCTTTAAATATCTCTGACCACCTAATAGCCCCAACCCTTGTTTTATGATGTGGAGCAAAATTATAAAATCTGCTAGCCCTGTAATTCCATTGCCCTTTGCCGTCTCTTAAAAAAAAAGGGGGGGGGGAGGTTGTGTTCAAATTTTCCTCCTGTTTTATTTGCACCCTATTAACAACTGTTACTGGAGCTTTAATTATGCCCCGGTGATTGCGGAGTTGTGGCTGACTTGTGTCATTTTCCTCCCAGGGGATGCTTTATAATTACCAGCATCCATCGTGGCTGCCTGTAAGCTGATGCTTTTTTATTACCAGTTCAATAATCACTGCATCCTTGCGAACATCTGCTCTGCAAGCCATGCATCGGGGGTCCCAGCGCCTGTCACTTGATGTTCCCTCACCACGGTGACCTTGGTGCCCTCGCCTTCGGTTTATATCTAATTTGTTTACCAGAGGCTCTGTCCAGAAAGTCTCCCAGGAATGCAATTAATACACTAGATTTGCAAACAAAAGGAAATTTTGCCCTTTCTCTTTTTCCAGATTATTGTCTTACTCTTATATTCCATAATTTCTATTCCTGGGAGAATGCATCTGCTTAAGACTTGCAAAAACAGGGAGAATGAGAGATGAGTTTATTTGGGAATGTTCCTCCTGCCTACATTGAAAAGTAGGTGGATATTTTGGTGGGTATGTTTTCTACAGAATATATATGACTGTGACTAGTGAATCGATGGAGGACATTGTATACAGAATACTCCATTGATGTATAGAGAAGGACAATCCATTTGTGTTCTGATTTTATATCCTTCCTGATCTCCTGTCTCCTTTTGTTTTCTACCTTAAATAAACCTCTGTTTCTTAATTTTTTGGAATAATCCCTGCCTCTGATACCATTCTCCTGCTTCAAGTATTTTGCTCTACTTTGTTTTTTTTTTTTTTTTTTTCTTTTTGCCTGCCTCTTTACTTTGTAAAAGCAATAAAAGTAAAAGATAAAAACGGTAAAAACAGCACATGTTGGGCACAACTGCTGGTCCTCCTGATGGTGCCTCTCCCTCTTGACTCATGCTGTATCACTTTATTACTAATAAAGCTAATCTGGCCATTGCCTTCTAATCCTGGTTAGGTCTGCTTTCTCTAAATAAAAGCTGGAGTTATGAAGTTTCAGTTGTTTTCATAAGTACATCAAAAGCTGTGCTGATCTATTTGGTGCAGATGAGAA
The DNA here is from genome assembly GCA_019455555.1 of Galemys pyrenaicus. Classification (NCBI taxonomy): domain Eukaryota; kingdom Metazoa; phylum Chordata; class Mammalia; order Eulipotyphla; family Talpidae; genus Galemys; species Galemys pyrenaicus. Next base: position 4,780,521 of record JAGFMF010011739.1, on the reverse strand, counting down.
AATGCTGAACCCCTCTCAGTTGCACTGACCAAATCCCTGCAGTCACTTGAGGCTCACACAGCCTTACCTCTTTGTGTACTTATATAACTGACATCACCGATCCAGTGAGGAATGTTCCTGATGTCAAAGGAAATGCACATACTTGGTGAAGTCCCTGAACCCAAATATCTCAAAATTAAGTAGAAATACATAAGTCAAACTTGCAACAAAGTCAAAGAAAAGGGATGTTGTCTCTTCTGTCTCCTCCACTGGCCTAAGAGAGCATTGAGAAAAGAGCACTACTTATTTTTCTCTGTATGCCAAGAAATACTATCTGATTTAGTTCATGGTATCTGTTGATGAAATTGTCCTTGCATGATTAGATTGCACTGCTTGTGGATGAACTTCTATTTCAGAGCCATTAACATAGTACACCCCTTAGCCCCGTTTTGGATGGAAAATACACACACACTCTCACATACGCTGGAGAATATTACATACAACCTTCGGACTACTGGTAAAAAACATCATTCCAGTCTATGCTTTTAAGCATCCTCCAAACACAGAGGTGGAAGTTAGTTGAACTGATAATTCACTGTTAGTTGAATTTATGCAGAGAAATAGGCCCAGTGATTGCATTCGTAGCAGGCAGAAGACCAAACAGCTCACTGCTTAAAAAACATGTTTTAATAGCACTCTCCTGCCCTTCTTATCAAGGGTTGTACGTTACAGGGAGTATAATTCTTGCACCCTGGATCTGATACAACTCATTACATGGCTCTGTGAGCTAGTCTAAGAAATATCTAAAGCCACTGTGGGGCATTATCCCTGAGCTCTCAGTTTAAGACCTGGATTTGAAGTTAGGGAATAAAGAAGAAGGAGCCATATGAAACTAAATTAGAGAAGAGTGTAGGGAAATAAGGAGGGGAAGATGGAGGAAGTAAATGAAGGAAAGAGTGAAGAAGAAAGAAAGGAAAATCACAGTCAAATTCCATAGTCAGGAGCTTCACTACAAATAAAATTAAAACAACACTGCCACCTGGAAATTATTTTTAAAAGAAAGAATATTTAATGTCCAAAGAAGAACTTAATAAAAATACAAAATGAAATGGAACACAAGAGAAAACAAAATTATGCAAGGTCAGTTAGATGTAAGAACCATTAAAAATCCAGAAAGTGAAAAACTGGGCAAAATGATTGAAATCTAAAATCTCACAAAGCATAGTTGAAAAAAAGAGTAGGTAAATGGGAAGAAAATATTGAGCAATTTCCACAGAATGCAGTATCAATGCAGAAAGGAATTAACTATGTCACATAGTAGTTAAGAGACAAGGAAATTAACTTATGAGACTTCACAGTACATTTAATATTTAAGTTCTAGCAGAAGACATTGATGGAATAGCAAAGAAATGAAATTTAAAAGATGATGCTTGTAAATATTCCAGGATTGAAGACACACAGGTATAGTACAACTATAGAGACAGAAAATGAACTATCTAAAATGAACTGTAATTATTAAATTAACACTATTTAGAAAAGTATCAAAATGTTCCCAAACTAGAAATAATCATGGATAATAAATGTGAAATGCTTATGGAACTCTTCTAGGTCACCATTTAATATATTTATGTATATTTCATTTTATTCCTATCTTCAAATGTTTTCTCAGGTTTTTCGTTAGATTGTCTTTCTTTTTGCATTTTTTTTAAGAGAACATGAAAATCAACTTAAAACTAGAAACCCACGGGCCCTCCCTCGTGGTGCAGTGGGTTAAGCAACACACTAGGAAGCAAACCGCAGCCACTGCAGCACGAGTTCGATCCCTGCTGCCACCTGGGAGGTGACCCACATGGCACGGCAAACCTCTCCTGTCTCGCCTGCTGCTCCCCTCAGCAGTGTACTTCAGTTGATCGGCCTGTTCTGTTCCCCGCTCTGTCTCTGGTGAATCTCCTCACCTGCTACACCTCTGACCTGTGCCCCAGTTCTTGTATGCATAAATAAATCTTTAAAAAAACAAAAACCTAGAAACCCTCTTTAGATAACTAGCTAACTCCAAACATATATAGCAAAGTTCACATAGAAAAGTTAAATCCCAGAAACTCTGTAATAGACACTATCATTTATGACAACAAAAAGCAAATTTTTCAAGTCAGAGATTACCATAGGATAGGAAACTGGTCACTCCATTCTGCTACATAGTAAGGATGCCATATTTGCCAAGGCTCCAAAGAAGTTTCCCATGTATGTAAAACTGTTTCTCACCACATTTTTAAGAGGAAGCTAGCCAAAAGACAATGAAATTTGTATTTATTTTGAAAGCCCAGGGCCATCAAACTCAGCTAATACAAGTATAAAACACAAATCTGTATCTTTGAACCAAAAGATTCATAGCTAGTGATTAGCTCTCCAGTCATCAGCATTCTATTTCAGTTCACTTGCAGGGCCCGGGTTTTATCTGACTCTGTCACTGTCTAGGAAGGCAGAACAAGTAGGACAGGGTTGCCCTAGGCACGAAGGGAGGGAAGAGAATAGCAAGCAGGACAGGTCAAGCAAGACTTCTATGCTAATATGTGTATGAGAATGTATTGCTAAAACAGAATCTATTGCTATGGTTCAGCTCTGTCCTTTAAAGTTAGGGTATCATACACAGAACATAAAATACTAATTCAAAAGGAAACCTGCACTTCTATGTTTACTGCAGCACCATACAATAGTTAAGATTTGGAAACAACCTAGTTGCCCAAAACAAACAGATCAAGAAGATGTACATAAGACAGGAAAAAGACATACAAGGCATCCAATTAGGGAAGGAGGAAATAAAACTATCATTATTTGCAGATGATATGATAACATACCTGGAAAACCCTAAAAGCGCTACAGAAAATCTAATTAAAACAACCAGCCAGTTTAGTAAAGTAGCAGGTTACAAGATCAACGCACAAAAGTCAGTAGCCTTCCTATATACAAATAACCAATCGGAAGAAGAACAAATCAAGAAAAATATTCCTTTCACAATTAAGGCCAAAAAAATCAAATATTTGAGAATAAACCTAACAAAAGAAGCAAAAGTCCTATATAGAGAAAATTATAAAACACTATTAAAAGAAATAGAAGAAGATACGAAGAAATGGTTAGGAAAAATCAACATTATCAAAATGGCTATCCTTCCAAAAGCAATCTACAGATTCAACACAATACCAATAAAAATCTCAATGAAATTATTTAAGGAAATAGACCAAGTATTGATGAAATTCATATGGAGACCAAAAAAAAAAAAACCCCGATTAGCCAAAGCTCTACTAAAAAAAAGAAAAAAGGAGAATGGAGGTATCACACTCCCAGACTTCAAACTCTACTACAAAGCAATAGTAATTAAAACAGCATGGTACTGGAACAAGGACAGACACACATGGAACCATATAGAAAGCACGCAATAAAACCACACAGTATGGACAACTGATCTTCGACAAAGGAGCAAAGAATCTGCAACGGGACAAAGATGGCTTATTCAATAAATGGTGTGGAAAACCTGGTACACCATATGTAAAAAAAATGAAACTGGACCATTATCTCACACCATGTACTAAAATCAACTCAAAATGGATAAAAGACTTAAATGTAAGACCCAAAACTATAAAACATGTAGAGGAAAACATAGGTAAAATGCTGCAAGACTTACACCTCAATAGTGCTTTTGAGGTGGCAGTCCCGTCCCCAAAGCAATAAAAATGAGAGAGAAAATAAACAGATGGAACTACATCAAGATAAAAAGCTCCTGTATAGCAAAGGAAACATTAAACAGAACAAAAAG
>JAGFMF010011739.1:4741830-4776681 GCA_019455555.1 Galemys pyrenaicus | reverse complement strand
AAGAACTCCTAAGACTCAAGAAAAACAAAGTAAAAAACCCAATCAAAAAATGGGCAGAAGAACTTAAAAGACACTTCTCCAAAGAGGACATACACATGGGCAACAGACACATGAGAAAATGCTCAGCATACCCTCATAATCAGGGAAATGCAAATTAAGACCACAATGAGGTACCACCTTACACCGGTAAGAATGGCACACATCAAAAAACCCAACAACAATAAATGTTGGCGAGGATGTGGAGAAAAAGGAACTCTACTACACTGCTGGTGGGAGTGCAAGCTAATCCAACCACTATGGAGGTGGTATGGAGATTCCTCAGCCTACTAGAGAAGTTACTACCATATGAACCGGCAATCCCACTCATAGGCATCTACCCAAAGACACAAAAACACTGATCCAAAAGAGTACCTGTACCCCCATGTTTATTGCAGCACTATTTATAATTGGTAAGACTTGGAAACAACCCAAATGCCCAAAAGTAGNTGACTGGATCAAGAAGATGTGGTACATTTACATAATGGAATACTATTCAGCAATCAAAAATGACAAACTAGCGACATTTATAGAAACATGTAGGGAGCTAGAAGGAATCATACTCAGTGAAACAAGTCAGAAGGCAAAAGAAAAATATCGTATGGCATCGCTTTTAGGAGGAATGTGAAAGAACAACACCCACAACAAAAAATATAAAAGAAGAAAACAAAACAAACAAAAAAACCAAAAAAAAAAAACCAAGAGAAAGCTCAAGGAAATGGGCAATCATAACCAAAAACAAATAAATAAAAACTCAACAAGATCAAAATATCAAAGATAAACCCAAGGGATCACGTGGGTGGGTGGAGGGAGGGGAGGGCAAAGACAGGGATGAGGGCATAAAGGGCACAAGGGACTGAGGTGATGGTGCATGGGTGAAATGGTGGTGGGAACCCCCTGGGGATTCCAAATGATGTCAAGTATAATAAAATCTAATAATAAAAAAAAAGATGTACATATACACAATGGAATACTACTCAGCATTCAGAAGAGCTATCTGTGGCAATGTAAATGGAGCCGGAAGGCCTTATGCTAAGCAAAATAAGTCAGAGGGAAAAAGACAAACATCAGATGGTTTCACTTATAGGAGGAATATAGGGAAACCAAACAAATAGTCAAAAAGATAAAACTTGCAAGCTGGCCATAGATCTGAGGCCTGCAGCATTGGAGAGAGCGGGGTTACACAGAGGAGGGAAGAGAACAAGGGACTATGGTGGATGGTTCACAGGTGCTATGGTGGTGAGAAAGCTACAGGGACTGCACTTAAGGGGAAAAGTCAAATACTGTACAAAACAAACAATGACGTAAGAAAACACATAAATTTAACTCTGAGAGAAATAAAGTTAGGCTATGGAGGCTCAGCAGCAACAGACATCACCAGGGCTGGTGTCCAGCATGTTCCCACCACTGCCCTGGTGACTTCCCCAGCCTCTTCTAGTCTAGTGGTCTCTGTTCCCATCCTTTGTTCTTCCGTGTGCAGTGGTGCCTTCCACCCTGCCTTCCAGGCCCCTTGCCTCAGGATAACACCCCCAATCCCAATACAGGGAGTGCTGCCCCCTATTCGGCAAACTCAGCCCCAAAAGAGGACTCAGCCACTTCAAGAGAAATTACAATAGTGGGAGTTTAGGGCCAGAACATGCTTCAAATCTAGGGTTCTAAGAAACACTTTCTGTCAGAGATCTGCTAGTAAATTGTCTCTGAGGGCACTAGGGGATCTTGTTCGACATTGGTCTGGTCGCTGCTGATCCCAGTGACTGGGGCTGGAAACGCCCCCCTACTGTGTCTGGACTTGCCACTGAGAAGCGGCCTTAAGCTGCCAGCAGGGCTGGCTGCCTAATTTGCAGTACTCAGTTCAAAATGATGATGTGGGTCCACCTGGTAAAAATTATTAAGAGCTTCAAGATGCGAAAAGCAGTGTGCTGTTCAAATGCAGGGCTTCGGTTGCTAAGAGGGTTCAGGCCCATAAAAGTGGTCTTGAATGAAGAAACTAGTTGCCAGAAGAGACCCTTATGCTACCTGCTGAGAAAAGCAGGAGGGAAGTAGAAAGGAAAAGCCTATCCTTTTGCAGTGTATTTCCAGCCATCTCTATGACTACAACTTAAAAAGGAACAAGAAGGAAAATATTTGAAAGGCCCATCTCTATTCTGGTGAACCACTCAATGGTTTAGTGGATTTGGAGCTGGGGGTAATACATTGGTAAGTGTCACAAGCAGCAAAGGTCAACAGCACTGGAAAGGGGGGAAATCAGTGGTCCATATAAACCTTAAGTCCACAAATTGGATCTCATTTGCATTTACTTCTCCCTACATTTTGTTGGAAAATAAATGACAATTGAAAACATTACTTGGTCATTCTGCTTTCTGTCCAAATAAAGCCATCATAAAACTAAAGTTCTAACACACAATTCTCTTGACCAGAACAAACACAGCCTTAGGCCCAGATGTCTAATCTTTCAATTAGTCTAATAGGTGTATCTAGACTGCAAAGCTTTGTCAAGGTAACATGCTGCCATTTATTCTATCAGAGTGTATGTCTATCTCTAACAGCTTCTTTTTGCTATTTTTTTCCCAAAGGGAAAAAAAAAAAAAAGTTGAGTCATTCATTCTGTGGTTGTTAGTTGACTCAAAACATTTCACTGAAACAGAGGATTAAGATGAATTTGACAGACAAACCCATTAGGTCTTTTCCTGCCCTGGGCAGATTCTTGGCTTCTGGCTCTGTTACCTGATTGGCAAGTGATTGAAACTGATTGACAGATGTGGCAGTGAACACCCCAGTGCATTAAACCCAGAATGTGTGGTTTTACAAATGCAATGCTGAGACTAAGGAGATTCACAACAGACTGTGGTACAGTGGCTTCCTGCATCACAGCACTTGGAATGTAAAACCTGCAGGGGAGAGGCTGGCAGTGAAGGCGGAGGTACACTCTCAGGCTTCAGCTTGCCATATGTTACCAAGGCCCAGGGAAGTTGCCGTGACCATGCGCAGCTTCTCTCAGGGAACCTTCCTTATGCTGCACCATTTACAATGGGAATGAGGAACTAGGAAGTCAGGGAAATGAATCTCCTAGACTAGTCTTCTTTCATCTTCAGTTTTTGAGAGCTGTGCATAGCAGGCTCATACCAGATCTGTCCCTTCTCCTTTTATACATCACAGTGGATGCTAAGCTCTATCAACACAGAGAGGCTTTTAGTGTTTTTGCTTCCTTGTTATGGTCTCGGCTGCTAGAACAGCACAGGGCTGTTCCATAGTGGTGCCATAAATAGTACTTTTTAAATATTGGATATGGAATATAACCTCTTTGATTACAGGGATCTTCATCTGTTTTGTTTGTTGCTGCATTCCTGGACTTAGAAGTGTTGAATGTCCAGTAAATGTTAGTTCCCACCTCTCACCCTCTCTTAAGGATACTCTCATGTGTTAGTGATAGTATGGGTTTGCCTGTTAATAACTTTTGTCATATGTACCTGAAGTTGGGACTTTAAAAGTCTTCTGAGCTCGCGGGTGGAGGACCCAGTGAGGGGAACCCATTTTATATTAGGGTTGCCCTGTAACAGTTCTAGACAGGTCTATTTGAAAACCAGTGTCTTAGATGTGGCCAGAACTCTCTCCCTTTATCTTTTTGGTAATTGTTGCCTCCCTTCCACTCCCCATCTACACTAGGATCTACACTAGGGCTTCATCTCCTCCTCCCTCAATATTTGTATGGTGAAACTAATGAGCAAGAGCCAAGACAGCTCAGGGGTTGTCAATTAGAATCTTCCCTTGGAATATGACAACAATTACCAATATATCCATTCTGGTAGATTTAGAAATGAAGGTATAAAAATTAAAAGTTGTTCTGTAGCCATGTTGCTTCACAAGAAATAAATACTTCCATCTGCAACAAAAGAAAATAAAGTTTACACAATAGATGGAGGGTGAGGTCTTCAACCTTGCTTGGGTTCCTATTCTTGCCCAAGACAGCTAGATTTTTAACCAAAGACTCTAAGACTCTTGACCTTGAGAGTCACACAAGCCACTCCCTTTGCTGGGAATGTCCCTTCTCCCATCACCATTTTCCTGTCATTCAAAGTTCAACCCAAGTGTCATTTATCTCAGAAAGCTTCCCCTAACTGTCTAATATCAAGAGCCATTCATTTACCCTAGTTCAATACATTTTATCATTCTTTTTTTTAAAGATTTATTTATTTATGCATACAAGAGCTGGGGTACAGGCCAGAGTCTCAGGAGGCGAGAGGATTCACCAGAGACAGAGTGGGGAGCAGAACAGGCAGACTCACTGAAACACTGCTGAGGGGAGCAGAGGGCGAGGCAGGAGAGGTCTGCTGCACCATGTGGGTCCCCTCCCTGGTTGGGGATTGAACTTGCATTGCTGTGCCGCAGATGCTTCACAGTGAGGTGCTCAACCCGCTGCTCCACCAGGGAGGCCAATTTTATCATTCTTAATAGCAAATAATTATCACTACATTGTACTTTACTCACTTAAAAAAGTTATTGCCTGTCCCTTCCCCCAATTCTCTACGAAAACAAAGACTCCATGTCTCTATTTACCTACATATCTCCAAAGTCTAGAACCATTCCCAACATAGTGTTCAATAAATATCTCCTGACTAAATTCATAGAACATCTTGTATCCCAAATACCAACCCTTCATCAGACTTCAAATGAGAGGCAGAATAGCTCCACCTAAATAATAAAAAGTTTGGGAATCTTTCATACTATTAGAGTACTTTAATAAAAATATCTTACCCTAAAAACAGAATATGAAGAGCTCTATATTTCAGGAAGTAGAAGGATCCAGAATTATATAATAGCTGTCTAGATAATAGACTTTAAATGGTTGAGCATTAAATATTTGGGATGTAACTATACACAAGACATCACCCCACTTACTAACTATAGAGGATTTCCAACAAAGAACAATCACAACATGAAAGATGTACACAAAATATAACAAACAAAAGTCCTTACTACATGCCAGTCACTGGTGTTTAAATTACATGAACTAATTTGCCTAAACTTCATGAAACTCTATGAGGTAGGTACTAATATTTTAATATTAGGAATCTCTGTCTAGTAAGTAATAGTCACAAAACACAAACACAGGTAGTCTACCATGCACTTAATACTACCCTGCACCATTTATTTATGTTGTAAGAGTATACCAGCACCATTGACTATATTTACACAATAAAACAGCCATCCTCCAGCTATTTGGTTTGGTGGTGCTATGTCAATATGATACTATAACCAAAAGTCTAAGGGCTAGCTGAGATTTCAGACAAGGGCAACTTCCTCTTTTAAAGGTATGAATATTAAAGCTGGAAACCACATAGTCAGGCATGGGGATGTGTGTGGAGTGGGGGGGGGGGGGGAGGCGTGGAGGTACCTCTTCATTCCCATTCTCATTATTTTACTTCAGCTCATGAATAACTGGATGGAATTTGTAGTCTTTCCAAATCAATGAAATGATTTTCAAGTTAGGAGGGTCATTTAAATTTACAGTCCATATTTTCATGTCATTTCTACCCCTCTTCTAAACCTGTTATACATGATTATTTAGGTATATGTCAAGTTTAAAGCTAGTGTCTACATGATGAATATGCAGGTCCTCCTATCAAACTGGCTGGTTAATGATAATGTAATCATTTGTCAACCTCCAGTTATCAACATTCATAGAGGGCCAGGCCCGGTGCTTCCCACCCACCACTCCAACCCGAGCAGGCTGGGTCTCCACCCTCAAGAAAAACATCAGCCCTTTAGCATGGCATGTCATATCACCTGCTGACAGTCAAAAAATAAGAAAAATAGCATGTGTGTTTGTGCTTCAGGAATGCCTTTCTAAAAGCAGTTTCCTTTATACCTAGGTATGGGCGGGAACGCTAACTTATAGACAGCAATTTTTATTAATAAGGAACAATTAACGTTTTAAATCCTATCATTACTCATCTAAGGCACTGAGATTTTTGTCCAAGAATTTATTTTTGAGCTGAAGTAGCTAAATATGTAGGTGGAGTCCCTCCTTTTCCATGTACTGCAAGAATCTGGAGAAAAAGTAGCACAGAAGAGTTACGTTGGCATCAGTAATTGCACCATTATGAAGGTAGAGTTGGTCAAATGTAGCTCTTTCGTGGAAAATGTGATTTTTATCAGATTATCACTGGTTATTCTAAGTCATTTTTTTGAGAATAACTATAATTCATTTCCAATTTATCTCAGTTAATCCTGTTTAGAAATGGAAAAACTATGTATCACTAAAATGCCTTCATTATAGGCCTCGAAGTATTTGAGGACATTAGTTTCAACAGGGTTGTCCAAGCAGAATAGATAAGAAGCAAAGGATACAGACTTGAAACACGCAACTATAGATAAGTTAGTTTCTCTCATTGATCCTCAGTTTCTATATCTGTAAAATGATTTGAATATACCCATATAGGATCATTGTAAGCTGTTTATGCACATTTATGTAAATCACCTGGCATACTGCTAAAGACTGACACTCTGTAAATAGTAGCCATTATTGCTATAATTGATAATAATTTATGCAATTACTATAATTATCTATAGACCTTGTGAAAAACTAAAAGACTGCATCAGTGGCAATAACCATTATTTAAAGTTGAACTTCAGAGTTATCTTTGATAACAGACTTTTTTTCAGTAGCACTCTTTCTAATTTTATTCTTAAATACTATTCAAATTGCTCTGTCCAGTTATAAAAGTATTCTTACTATTCAAGTAACTATGCAGCCTTACATATGCTTATGTGTACGAGTATTTTATATACTATGGAAGAAAGGAGGGTTATTAGTAAATATCACTTGAGTGTATATAACTTTCATTTTCTCTTGCTTTTCATGACTTTTATAAGAAAAAAATTCACAGTTGAGAATCAAGTTGAACAGGAGTGTTTTCATACTTAATAGTATACTCTTAGTTATGGCTTTCCTCCTTTATCATTGCATTTTTTTTCATCTTGATATTATCAACTAGGTCATAAAGATATCTACAATTAATGATGATACTCTTAACACATCTAACTTAGCTCTCCTAGTCCTCTTTTAATCTGGGTTTCTACCAATCAACCAAATTAGGATATATTAACATATTTTTTTTCCAGGTATACAGACGTGCATATACATATACATATCACATATTCAAAGTGGTCTTCAAGGACAGGATTACCTGAGTTCAAACTTCTACTCTAACAATGAATTACACGCTGTATATTTTTGGACAAGATATGTATTCTATGTTATGGGCTATCTTCTGTAAGTGAAAATTATATTTCCTATCCCAAAGGGTTGTTATGCAGATTAAAGGAGCTGATCAGTTTGCTTAGCACCTGCCACATAAGAATCACTTGATGAATGTTTGTTTTTATAACTCCTACTTTTTTCACTTTAAAATATTTTTCAGGCATAGCTAGTTTTATGATCTTCATTTGTTTTCCCATATTATTTCCAATGTAATAACTCTAAAGTTCTATAAAATCTGTCACCTAAAATATAGGCTTTAATTTTTTCATTTTCAATTAACTGTTTTGTTATTTTAAAATAAAATTTTACTGATTTGCTATTGATTTAAAAACTATATAAATTTGGAGGCTATACCTCACTTCTGTATCTGTAAGACTCAAAATATAGTCTATAAAGTATTTACTTTGACTATATTTTTCAACTAATGGATATCCAAGAAAATCAATTGATCAGTAGATTAATTCTACATTAACACTTATTTTTTTTCACCAAGTTTTATTTAACTAATTGCTACTGTTTTGCAGGGTTATTAGGATAGAAGACTCATGATTCTTAAGTTTGGTCAGGAGAAAAATAACATGCTTATTACTTTGTCCTCGATGATTTTATGTTAGCAGCAAAAATACCTTCAACTGTCCTAACCAGGAAAAAGTAAGCACAAATGAAAGAGAAATATTTACAATCTAGAATGTTGCCCTAGTCATTTCTTCAATTGCTTCTACCTTTAGAAATGTATCACGGAAATAGAAATTTTAAATTACCTGTGAGAGCTCTCAAAACAAGTTCTGTTAGTTTATCGAGTTTTAAAAAGTCTTTGTAACCATAAAAAAAAGATTTGAAGCATCTTTATGAGATCGGAGATGCAATGTTTGGCGCTAACAAACTAGACACTTGGGTAAAGTCTAACTTCTGTGAGACTTATGAAATCTGCATAACATAGGAAGACCATCTGCATTCCTGCAGAGAAAGCTCCCACTGAGTGTCATTCAAAACCACTAAGAATCTCTTAAGATCCCCAAATGGTTTGTAAAGTATCATCATATGCAGTTTCTTCAGGAACAGGAGACAAATTTTACCTGTCTTATCTTACATTCGGGCACAGATCAGGTCTCTTATGAAGCTTTCTATGAGAAGTCACTTATCAACTTCAAAATCTTTCTTACAGCCTGAGTGGTGACACTAGCCAGGTCTGTGCCTTTACTTGGTGTAGTAATTTATTGGTTAGTTTCATACATAGAAGAACACCTAGAACATATTAACTCTCACAGTCTACTAATCAACTTTGGTTCACTTCTCCTACATTCACTTTTAGGGTTGTATTTTTGCCATGTTTTGGGTCATCACTACAAAAATCACAGGTCCTGCTACTCCATACACACCTATACAGCTGTTCCATACACACCTATATAGTGTTTCCAACACAGAAATGGACCCAGAGAGAAGACATACCTCTCCCCAGTAATGACAGCTGCATATTTCAGTACAAAAGTCTCAAAGACAACAGAATATGTGGTCCAAAACAAAAATCACCATTAATAAAGAGTATTTTTAACTCGGTCAAAAAGGACGGGGATTTTAGGAGGTCAGTAACTCAACATTAAAAACCACAATGTTACAAGAGACAGTCCTCTTTTCATTTCAATAATGTCCTCCTTCACCAAGATAAAAATAAGTGATTGGAAATGCAACTTCTGCTTAAGTACAATGCATTCATAAAAATATTTGCTAAACATTGTTTACTTTCTTTCTATGGGTCAAAAGGAGGCAAATCTGGGATTCTTCACCAATAAACATTTGTCATTATTAGGTTAAAAGCATGACTTCCATGAAATTTAGGTCATTAACTCTTTAAAGCAAGCTGTCATCTTTTAAAATAACTCATTTATTTATATATATTTTACACCACTGTTCATTTTTTTTTTATATATAACACTGCTTTCTTTTCTTCGGTGTAGTCCCCATAGAATTTCCACCACCAATTCACCCATGTACCATCACTACAGTCCCTTGTGCTCTTCCCCCTCTTGTTTCAATCCCTCTCCCTTCCCCTCCCCTGCAGAATGTCTCTGATTTATAGTTATCTCTTTATTTTTGTTGTGTCCTGTTTTTTATTGTTATTATTTTTGTTCTTTTTATTAAAAGTATACTAAGGCTTATGCTTTGTTATAGAAATATTAAGTTAAAAAAAGTTTTCAATAATCAATCTAAGTTCACAGCCAGTTTCCTTTTGTTCTCACATGTTTTTCATTTGTTCTTTTCTTATGCAAAATCCAACCTTGTTTACAATACAATTGTATTTGTATAGAAAATACATGAAAAATGCCCTATTACCACTGTTTGTCAAAGATGAATAAGCAAACTGCTCCATGTAATAAGACTAGTGTTTGCCAAATTTATTCAATGATTTTGTGTTCTGATTTATAAGAGATGATCAGTGTTGTTGTTGTTTTACTTTAAAAAAAATCTCCTTTCCCAGAAACCACGTTCAAAAACACTTCCATGCCAAATCTCTACCGAACAGGGTAACTGATCAAGGCCAGACCCAAAGTCTATCTGAACCTGATCAGAAGGAAGGACAACTCAGATTAGGAGTAACATTGCTTTTACTCTGGTTCATTACTGAACCAGCAAATAAATACTGTAAAGGATATATCAATTAAAGATAAGCAAATGCATTCAACTTGTGGATGTTTCTCTGGTTTCTCATCAGTAAGCCCCTAAAGTTCAGTAAAAATGTGAGCCATATACAGTGAAAAATCTACCAGAGGAGAGGAACCCATGAACAGGACTTACTGCCCTCTCTATGAAGAAGAGTCCATGTCCAAGGACCATATTCCCCCTACCACCACTAAGGGTTGTCTTACCATAACTGCAACCTGGCAGCCCTATGACTGTTGGCTCTACTCTTATCAGTTAACTCATGTACAATCTTCTGTCATTCAACTCACTCAATAATTTGAGACTGTCTTAATATACAAACATCTTTCTTATTTCTCTCCATCCTTCACAAATCTTACACAGCCCTATGTCTATTATTTATGTGATTCCCAGCCCACACAATAGCTCTCGCCATTGAAAAAAATCTCTTTCCTTGAGTTCCAATCTCACCTATGTCTACAGTTACCATGAAATCTTTCCTAACAATACAAACTCATATGAATTTCTTGATCTTTCCTCATCCCTGTCTTTCTAGCATTTATTGCTCTTAGTAAGTTTATACAAATCACTAATAAAATATTTCCAAATTCATCAAGTTGTATATGTTAACTACCAAAAGATTTTTGCATGTCAAAAAATCCTTAAAGACTATAGATATACAGATATAGTGAGAAGGCAATGTATAAAATAAAAATATTAAGATTCTTCACCATTACTCAGTTTCCATAATCACTTATGTTTTTCACTTTCATTATTCTCAATGTTATTTTCTTACTCTTGTCACCCATTCATTCATGTGTTCAAAAACTCATTAAAAGTATACATTAGTGGAAAAACTAGCAAAATTTAAATTATGGAATTTAGTGTTTCTTAAAGAAACTAGTATATATACATTTAAAGAACATGCAGGCTGTGTGAGAGCAAAAGAATCTATTTTTATACCTCTTGATTCCATGACAAACAATATTTCCTACTGCTGTTTCTACTATGAACATAATGGCTATTCTTTGCCCTTCCTACATATCCACCTTCTGCCTCTGCTCTTTTCCTAGGCCCTGACCTCTATGAACTGTACCAGGCAGGCTCCCAGTGGTGCTCAGTCAGTGAAAGGGACCAGCAGTTAATCACAAATGGAAAAGGGAGATTAGAATATTTATTGCCCAGGTTCCATCCCTGTTAGATCACCAATTGGCAAAGTCTGCATTTCTCCACTAAGTTCACCGGTCTTGTTGATCATTCCTCTTGTACAGCTGCAGTGACCACTCTTTCCAGGTTCTGGGAAATACTCCATCTTCTTCCTCCTTCAAGCCTAATAGCGGTAATGGCACCTTGCCCCTGCTACCATTAATATGCTTCAGCATCTCTTGCCGGTTTCCCTTAAATCTGTCCAAATCTATTGAAATGATCTTTTTGTTACACTCTCTTCTGTTGCCCCCTTTCAAGAGTCATCTATTTTCCTCAGTAACAAAATGAGGAGGCAGTAAAGGAGAGGTTTTAGCTCTCTAGCAAAAATTCATCAATATGCTTCTTAATAGCAGTAATTCAAAAATATTCAGTCTCAAAACCCTTTTACATTTCTAGAAATTATAATGCTATCAAACACTCCTGTTTATATGGGTTATACCTATCAATTCACTATATTAGAAATTAAAATTGAGAATTTAATGACAACATATACTTATTAATTTATTCAGAATGAAAAAGAATAAAGCCATGGTATATTAAGATACAGCAAAATACTTAAGAAGAAAATTCATGTACATAAAAAGGAAAGCATAATAGGACAGTCTTTTCAGATCATTATGAATATTTTCCTTGGTGATGCAATTGATAATTATTTAAAGGTTAATGGCAATGTAAAATCTGCAGTGTTTCAATAGCTTTTCACATTCTATTAAAATCTACTGGCCTATCTTACATTTACATGGATCTTTAACTTGTGCCTGATTTTATAATGTTATAAACTGGCCATTTAGAAAATATTGTTTTACCATGTTATACAGATTTCCCGAAGGTTGATATATTTTATTGTATTATATCAAAGAGTCACAACCATATCATCTTTTGAGATAATTTGCAAGTACTAGAAAACTATTACGGTCATTTTGGAGCATACAGGTTTTCCAAAAACCACACAATTACACAAGAGCCAATCCTCAAGATGACCACTGCACTTTGTCATGCAGCACAATTGTTTTAGGCATATTAACTCATTGATTACTAAAAAATATGTACTCAAAGAATATTTATAAATATTTATAATTGCATCACAAAGGCTATTCTTAAATAAAACTGGTATAAAATGTACCATGCAAGGTAAGTACATGTTGGTGATGAATACAAAGACTACTTGTCCAGTTTGCTGCCACTGCCTTGATTCCTGCTAAGAGACAGCAGTTTTACCTAGACATGTTTTTGTACCACTGATTCATATGACAAAAAAAAAAAAAAGTTGATCCAGAACAAACTATGAGATTCAAACTAATTATTCAGTACTTTAAAGGACTGTGAATATTTCAGCAATACTTGTTTGCTCATCAAGAATTCGCACACACAAAAATCTCTGCTGATTAGTTGATGTTAAGACCAGGAATATGGACAAAACATGACCAGCAAAACATGACTGTAGATTCACCCTTTTAAAAGGCAAAAATTCTATCCAACCTTTAGGTTTTAACTCAGCCTTCAGGTTCGTGGCTAAAATACAGGGAGTCAGTTCGTTGCACTGCTCAGACTTTTCTCTTTTAGTGACATTCTGTCCAGCAGGATTTCAGCAATGTCAAGTGTGCAGGCTAATGTCTACCCCTCTCCAGTGAAGGCGGAGTGCTAACTTACCCTGTAAGATGACTCATTCTCATTTCTAGTTTGAAAAAAGTGAACAATTTTTGCCTTTTATAGAGCTCCTCAGAACATTTAATACCTGAAAATATTGTTAACAATATAACTGTTATCTGAAAATTATTCAAAATATCTTGCAGACAAGACACAAAAATAATTTCTAACATCTAAAACCCCAAAATAATGTTCACCATATTGTTTTCTTTATGTTTTATATTTTTCCAGATTTCCTGGAGTAAAACTATCCTTTCATTAGGTTTCATAGTTCTTAGACAAAAACAACGCAACTGTCTTGAATAGGCCAATCTTCTACTCTCCCTTTATAAGAACAATGATTACTAAATTCAAAAATATATTGATTTTTAAATGTTGAAATGAACATTAAATGTCATTCATACAAAAACTTAAACACTTCTGTAATATTAAAAAATCTCTTCCCTGATATTATTGGAAAACAAGACAGAAGCTGTGCTTAACTTCTTGTGTTTCTGTGTAGGTGCAAAGAAAATTCCAACATTTAAAAGTAACACTTTATTGAATTGTAATGAGCTACAGAGATTACAGAAAGCACAACCAAAAATATCTGGTAAAAACAGTATAGAATTGAGCACAAACTGAGTTAATTAATTCCTAAAACCATGCACATATTTATGCCCCCAATCACTACTATAGAAAATTCTATTAAACACAAGATTTTGCAAGCAAGAAAAAAATCTATTTGTTGTCAGATCAATAACACCAGCATAAGTCAGGTGGCATCAGGAAGGCTTTACCCTAAACTAACTCTACACACAAGAGAATGAGAATAAAATGTTACTATTAATTATGAAAACAGTTTTGCCCTTGAAGCTATCCCAGGACCTCCATGAGTCCCTGAGCCAAAATTAGGTAGAATTATTTTATCACTTGTTTATGGGTTACACCTATTGAGCACAGAAGTAACTTAAATCCATTGACTCAGCAACCTAAATTCTGACACTACCAAAATCAAGGTTCGAGGTTACAAACATAATCTCAGCTAAGGGGCAGGATCATATATTTTACTGTCAATTGTCTGGCAATTTTGTAAACCCATACGATAAATGAACATGAATAGAATTATGACTTCCCAAAGTTCTTCTAGTCTAAGGACATCTTATTTTTCAAGATCAAAAACATTTGCAAATAACCCATAGGATAACAAATGTACATTCTCCATACATTGTAAAAGGAAAAGGCTATTAATGCTACATAGGGTAATAACTGTTAAGTGTTAGCATAGTGCCAAATAGTATTTGCCAATAAGCAATTTACTCCTCCTCTCCCAAAATGTCTTTCTTTAATTTAATAAGTAACACAACATTTACCAAAATTTCCAGATAAGAACTCAAACTCTGAATTGATTGCATAAATGGACTAGGGTGCAAATTTCAAGAAAATCATTTATTACAGCAATGACTTTCAAATTGATTAGAAAGATGTAAGCTGATTCCATATGAGTTAGAGGTGGTCCTTAGTTGGCATCAACTACAAGATTATGCTTATGAACTCAATGATGGATCTTAAAAGCTCCATCTGTAAAATCTTTTGAGGTCTTAAATTTCAGAACTTTCAGTATTATGGAAGCTTTGTGTCTGCTGGTATAGATGGAAGTTACTTCTTCCATCTATAAAAAGCTCAAGGTATGTCATATTTGATTTTATAGATCTTTATCATTTCTAGCATGTAAGTAATAACAAGAAAGTACGATTTATTTTTCAGCTATTTTCCAAAGGGCAGTAACAAACCAAATATGTTCTGAATATATTATTTTTCAATTTGTATCTCTCAATGAACCCATCCCTACTGCCCTTAGGCAGACTTTTTTGAAAAAGAGAAATTCTTAACACAATTAAATCAAAACATGCCATGCAAGTGATCAGCAAGACAAACAAACAATAAAACAAATATCAACTCATTCTCAAAACTAACAGCACCTTTTAAAACAAACTCCCCTGTCTCAGCAACGAGTTCCTTGGAGCATATGCTCCTGCAAACTGATGGATCTTGGCTATGAAATTAAAGTGCCCAGAATCTGTTAAAACAATATGCAAAACTGGTTCCATAAAGGATTATCTCCTGTTTCAAATGGCGTGTATATCCATAGTTTAAATCCACGATGGCCATGGCGTATGTTCTACTGGATGGCTTCAGGGTTAGAAACCTGAGTTTATGGTTTGGCCTGTCACTAGTAGCTGTCTGGATAACAACGAGATGCATTAAATTATTGTGATACACTCACAAAAATAGTTAATTAGCAAGGAATTTTAACCAACACAATCTCACAGGGGAGAAAAAAAACCTTACTTTGAGATTAATATGATGCAGAGAGTTTCTAAATAAGGTTCCTTTGAAAGAGTTTCTATTTTGTTCAGGAGGCAGCAATATATAGAAACTCCTTTCCACTACGGCAGCAGAGGAAGTGTGTAAAGTACTTAAGGGCAATGATGGTAGGCACATTTATAGAAGCTAGAGGATTTTAACTTCTTCTGATATTCTACTATGTGCAAGAATGTGTGTAAGAGTAAATTACAAGTAAAAGAACTAACCTGCAGATATAAAACCAAACACTGAAGTTGTGCTGTAAACTATGACTTTCAAACAGTTACAAAAGTGGAGAAATTTGTGTAACCATGTGTCATTGTGAATACAAAAACAATTACGGATGTGACATGGAAAACCATGAGCAATGCATGAGTCATGATTGAAAGTGGCTTAACAAGTGATCCGGAGGTAGAAGACTTTTGAGGAGCAGAACCCAGATGAGAAGTAAGTAATGGTGACCTCTGTTACAACTCCTAGTGAAAATATTCACTTATTTCTTAGGAGGTTGGTCTACTGTATAGGTTTAACAAACTTCAGCAAATAGAACTGTGATCTGACTATTCTGAGATCCAAAGTGTATCAGCATTTCTTTGCATAACACGTCCACTCAGGAAAATCTGTCTCTCTAACTTTATGTGACATTTTCCCTTCTTATTTAAGTTCTGTTAATTTGTACTTTTTTTAAACACTCCATGAAGAGTCAAGGTAGGCAAAAAAAACCAACAAAACAAAACCACAGAGTGCTCTATTTGGTGAGTTTATTGATAGTTTGATAAGCATACTGAAAAAAAAAGTGAGTTTTTGTATTTTCATATTGTGTTTATTTTCTTTCCCTACTAAAGTGAAAGTTGGGTCATGGATTTTCATTATTAATATTGTGTTTATTTTCTTTCCCTACTAAAGTGAAAGTTGGTTCATGGATTTTCATTATTAATATTGTGTTTATTTTCTTTCCCGACTGTAAGTGAAAGTTGGTTCTGTAAATACCTGCCTTTGTTCCAAGTCCTTGAACAGTTACTGAACTTTCCTACTTTGTTGATATTTTCTGCAAATCATTCAGTTCTTGTTAGTAAAAACTGACATCAAACAACTCAAGTGGTACTTTGGCCTTAAGATGCCGAATATGTATTTATCATTTCCTTTTACTTGCATTAAAAGCAAAGATCATGAGCATGTCTTTGTGCCACTAAATGGAAAATTCTGCCAAAACCTTTCTCAGAGGGAACCCAAGAACCACACTCAGTGAGCCACATCAGTGGCCTGTGAAATGAGGGAAGTTTTCACAGCAGCTTGGGAAACAAAGTCTTCTAGGTTTCTTTTCATTGAGGAATTTGCTCTACTTCCACACTACCATACTTGAAGAGTTCATCCTCATTTCCAGAAGTCTGTATTTGTGATTTAAAATCAAGAAGTAAATTAGCAGTTTAAAAAAAAAAAGCAAAAAAACTGGAGCTCAGTCTACCAGGAGGTAGAACAGTGCAGAGACAGGTAAGTTGAGGTGAACATTCCAGGCCCTGATTAGTGATGAGTACACATAATATGTGGCCCCCATTCAGTTCTTCCAACAATGCAAAGTGCTCCTATTCAAGTGTAAATGACTATAAAACTATCCCTCCATCGGTACATACATATATGCTTTGGGGATGAGCTCCCTTTTAGTGCAGACACTGAGGAAATAAATGATAGTAACTTGCTGGCTTGGGGTACCTATTCTGTAGTCCTTACCCTTTCAGAAAATATAATATTTATTTATTCTCCAGTAAATAAATAAATAAATCTCTGCTCCACAGAGTACTAAAGGATGTCACTTGACAAATACAAACTTGCCCTAAAAACACAGTCATGATTAGATTGCCAAACCAAAACAAAATGGTAAACATTTAAATTTGACTTGAGTTTCCAATCTATGGTTTCTATTCTGTGCAGATTCAACCATTACAGTTTTGTTTTGTTTTTTTTTTTCTGTCTAAACACAGATCTCAAAGTCATAAACTGTGTTCACTTTTAGAAGAGTCACTGGACTCTCAGAGAAAATGCCCCAATCGTCAACATCTTTCTACTTTTAAATACATCTTCGATGGATGTCATCTGGCTCACAAACCTATCCTCATAAACTAGAAAAGGAAAACATTACAACTAGGCCAGGCTCCATGTTATTCTTTGTGGGCATTGTACATTTGTGTGTGTTTGTGTATATGTGCATCTGTGTGGTGTGTCTGTATGTGTATTTGGTCATTTATATTTAATGAGCACCCGTGGAGAGACATTGTAAGTCAGTCAATATTTAGTCTTACACATACTTTAAAGAACATTTTGCAGGTTATTGGTTAATGGTGAGGTGCAAAGGAGATGTAAGAGCACACCCAAAACTTTTCAGTATGGTCTGCAATTTTTGCAGATAAAGCATTGAACAGATGGCTCATGACTTCACAAAATTCTAGTTTCAAAGTTGATGACTCTTAAAGAAGCTTGGAAAACCCTTACAAACTCTGGTTACTTTAAACCAAACTTTTTTTTCCTCCTGCCTCAAGAGTAAATCCAGCTCTCAGTATGCTTTTGTCATTAACAAAAACTCTGAGGGTGGTTTCACAGGGATTTTTATGCATTGTTCTATGTTCTTTGTTTGATTTATAAACTGCTGAGGGGAAATGAGGTTGTAAACCTAATCCAGGTTTATGATATAAAAGGGCAGCACATTTTAGAAACACCTTGTGGTCTTACAAATAGAGTTAACTTTAAGCAATTTATTTAGTTAAATAACTGACTCAACTATGTATTAAATTGCTGCCAGTTGGAAATAATGGAGCTTGGCAGTTTTACTGTCAAATATAGTGGGTATAGGAAAATATGTGGAGACTGGAGAGTTGCAAAAGACTGAGCTGCTGTAGTATTTAGTGATGGAAAAATCAAGTAATTCACCTTGACTACACTCAAAGGGAAAAATGTGAAAAGCAAGCTTCCACTATTAAACAGTTAATTATAGTGTGTTTATGTGTATAGGGTTTGATTGTTAATTGCTTAAACTAAATTGTTCTATAAAGACAAGTGCTTGCCGAGATTCCTGTGTGCTTAAAGATTGATCTGAGTGGTAAGCTGGTCCATTTTGCAAGGTGTAAATTGATTGACATAAATTCGTAGTCTGGATTTCAGATAAGACGTTATATTGGATGTCATGAGCAGAAGCTGAACTATGATAAAACCTCATAACTTTAATGGTAACATTAAAAATATCAGATGTTGTATCTTTCCACGGTTTTTCTGTCTCTTTATTCTGATCAGCAAGAAAAGGAAAGTGAAAAAGAAAAGCAAAATAAGAATATTCTGGATTGTAAGATTTCACGGATTCAGAGGCTTTGTGATCAGTTATGGAAAATTAAAGCTCTGGGAAAAGGTCACAGAACATGGAATTATTTGCACTGAACCAAGGACTAATAGCGAATGGTCTTCAAGACTATAAAAGTCACATAGGAAACAGACAACCAGCTATTCTACTTGAACATGAACGAACAAAAGCCTTCACTGACAAAAGTTGCAATAGAAATGATCTGGGATGGAAAAAAAATAATTTGATAAATACTGAATTCTTATTTTTTGATAGAATTCAATAAGTGACAAGTGGCATCTCATACAGAAAATAGATCCATATTTCAAACTTTGTACTAAAAACACCTATTAACTTTGGTTATCGAAGCTTTGAATTGATCAGAAATGTAGACTTCAGGAAAATTATGACTTGCAATTATTCAAAACACATTAATTAACACACCATGCAGTTAAGTTATAGACTTATAAATAACCAGAAGAGAAAAGTAATCACAAAAAGTGTCAGGTGAGATCACTATATCCTTTACATTTAGGTAAAATGGGCTCAACACTCCTACCTGTGTCTCCTGGAAGGTTCATGCCCTCCAATATTTGTGAGAATTTCCCAAGGCTAAGATTCGTGAGCTTTCAAATTCTTTGCAACTTGACACTTGCTAAATCCCACTTGGATCTCAAATTCCAATTTAAAATATTAATGATAATAAACTCAATGCTATAAGGTATTGTGAACACAATGAACACTCACATCAAATCAAATTTCTCCTCTTATCAGAATAGTTGTGTAGATACATGAGTATCCTCCAAACTCAAGTTCTGTCAAGCTAGTGACAGCCTCAACTTCAGAGAGTAAGGCTGACCTACACAAAAGTATAAACAGATTCAGTAACTCTGAAAAATATACCAAGTCAATTGAAAAAGCAAGTAACTGGGAGCAAGTTTTACCATGTCTTTCTACCCTGGCAGACTGTAGCTTGCCAAGGAGGGGACATCTGATAGAATTCAGGAGCATAATTAACTGAAGGATAGCAAGGTAGTTCTGAAGTAATTGTGTCTGGTTCAAATCAGAAGTGGAGAACAAAGTTTTTTGTTCCTTCCTTGAAGCTCAATGGTGTAAAACCAGTTCAAAAAGGGGAGGAGTTCAGTTTGACGGATTAAACTAAGAGGTAAGTATGATCTTAAAATGATGTACTACCTCAAGCAAGTCATTTTTTCTCTTCCATTAATAATGAAAGTAAACAAAGGGCTTTTCAACATTTCTTGTATATAATAACCCCTGCCTGTTTTGTTTTATCAAACTTGGGACTTTCTTCATTATTCTTTCCGGCTTTCTTTAAGTTAAAGTATGGCTCTATAAAAAGGAATGAAATCATCTGTTCATTAGCTTTCTACTCAATAAAATTTTTTTTTTTATTTTGTTCAACAACAACTCTCATTTTTCTAGTCACCATTCTTCTCATCTATTTTCACATTCCTTAGTTTGCATGTCAGTCCCAAGTGCTTCCACCCATCAGTTAAATTAGTTCTGTTTTTACAACAGCAAAAAGGGTTTACAGCTGAAACTCTTCCTCTAATCTAGCTCTTCTTGCTGCATGAACTATTTCTTTACTGACCTTACGTTTGGAGAGCTTTAAAAATAATACATATCAGCAAGGGTTGCATGCTTTCTAATCATATGTTTTCTCCTGCTAATCATTCAGTTACCTGATTAGAAACAGATGCATCCTATTTGAAACGTGAACTTGAGACTGAACTGCTCATAATAGTTGCATATTTTAAGATATTCTATGTCTATGTTGTGAAATGCCCGAGAAGGCCTTCACTAGTAAGCATTTAGAGTTCTTTATATTTTATAGTCTTATATTTTATAGCTACAAGCTTTCTCCTACCAAATAACCCATTTCACCAATACAAAACGACAAACAGTAACAAAGATTCGACCAACATTGATAGCCACAACATTTATAAGTGACCCGCAAACACTACTCAAACTGATAACTCCCTGCTCAGAACGTGTGATCTTTTGAAAGACGTAAACATATAGACAACTATTTATACCTCAAAGTATAATATGCTAATTACTTTAAAGTACACACAACATGTTATGTAAAAAACAGAGGAGAGAAAAAGGCTTCTGTTCAAGGAAAATGAGGGAGGACTTGATGGAAAAGGTAGTGTCTGTGCTAAATCTTATAAAAGGAGCAGAGATGGAGTGAAATTCTAGATTTCTAGATCCTCTGTAAGATCACCAGAAATTCTAGATCCTCTGTAAGATCACCAGTAACCTCTGAAAAACCCTTACAAGTCATACCAATAGAATCACCCCAATTTTACTGATAAGAGGTTACATTACTGATTTGAATAGGTTGATGCTATAGTGAAGTAATCCAGATCATGGCTCATGGCCAACCAAAGGGACTTGAACTTCTGAGTCATGTAACAGCTATATTTTTAGAATTCCAAGAATAAATATATCCCAATATTGGTTTAGTCAAACTGCAAACTTAAAATTTTCTTGAAAGCAAAAATAGACTCTGGTGAACCTCTTTAAATTAGATTCTCTGTGTGTGTGTTTTAATTAAGACTTATTTTTAAAGCAGTTTTAGGTTCACAGCTAACCTAAGGGGAAGGTTCAAAGAATTCCCACTTGCCCTCTATCCCCACTTATGCATAGACAAACTCATTGTTAACATCCCCTACAAGCATGGTGTATTTGTTACAACTGATGCTCCTACACTGACATATCATAATTATCCAAGGTCCCCAGTATAAATTACAGATGATTTTCAAAATAAATATAACAAAATCTGGGCAATCAGCATGTTCTCCAAATCAAACCTAAACTAAACCAGTATTTATTATCTCTGCTTATCAATACTATGCCAATGAGGTCAACCAAATTTTAAGTCTTAACAAGTTGGGACCTTTGCGACAACTATCTGATGATTTGGAGAGCTTTTATTATTCATCAATTTCTCATCAAGTACAAAACAAAGGCAGAGTCCCTAAGCGTAAATTCCTGATCCAGCATTTAAATTACATTCTTCCCTTGTGGGCAGATGGTCAGACAATTCAGGGTGGATATGGAAGTAGATGAGCAGCTCTTTTTACATAGCACTTGATATAATGATAACTAGTCACCCCAAGACTTGCTGCTTCTTAATGAATACATGCTTGTCAAGTAACTGTTGTCACCCTTACACATACTCCCTGTACACATGGCCCTTTTGGTTCCATGAAAAGCAGGGAGAGGCAGGGGTCTGATGACAAAATGGCCCTTTTTCCATTGCTTTGATCCACCATTCTCTTCAGTCATCTCTACTCTGAAAAGTGAGTTCCTCTATAACTGAAGGCCCAGGATGGCTTGTTTTGGCACTTACTCTGTAGAGCTAAAACTCGGCTAGAGAGGCAGAAAGATTTAAGAGTCTCTCACCTCACAAACTTGAGTTTTAGGTCAGGGCAGTGACAACCTGTCAGAATCTCGTTTGTGGCACCCACGTAAACCAAGCACATGGACAGCGGAAATGGCTAGAAAAATCCTCAGACCCTGCTTCTCTTGGTCATTAATTCCATTGATTATTTTGGTGTTTAAATACTGAGACAGACCCTGGTGCCAGTCCAAAACACAACTAGTCAATTCACATTTCCCTTGGCCTTTTAGAAAATGCAGATGTGCCAAAAATCCTAAAAAATTGCTGAGCTAAAAAAAAAAAAAAAAAAAAAGAAGAGGAAGAAAAGGGAAAGGAAAGAAGCAGGGAGGAAAAGTGTTCCAAACAAACGAAATGTTGATCTGCCTTTTATTAATTTCATTTTTTAGCTTCTTGTGTACAGACGTTTGACAGCTGTGACATTCATGGGCAATGCATTTGAAAAAGAAGACATAAATATTCAGAGACATATTAGAATGCTGTTCAATGTAAGCACCTGTCTACTTAGTGTTGACAGAAAATCATTTACTTTGCTTTATGCATGGTCCCTCCAGAGACCACAGAGGTCCTATTTTATTTAAAGAGCTGGTCCCAATATCAGTGCTTGCTCTTGAAACTGCAGTATATACAGCTAATTATATTTATTGAGGAAACAATTTTGTTTTATATTTTCAATAATACTTAAACAATTTTGTCAATCTTGACCTCAGAAATGATTTCTCCAAGGGTTCAGTTAACAAAAGACTCTTTACAAGGCCTGATACCAATGCCCTTACCCTACCCCATTTCCATTATCACCCAGGGAAGTTTTTCCAAGTTTAAATTTCAAAGAGGCGACATGGACAAGATGAAACAACAAGATCTCCGTGGGTCTTATGAAAACACATCAAGGTAAATGAAGTCCACACTAATATCTATTTAGGTATTTATTATTTATTATGCTTGTATTTATAGAACCTTAAACAAAGTTACCATTACATAAAGTAATACATTATTAAAAGCTAGGCGGATCAGAACTTTTTAGTCAAACGTATCAAGTTTGGTAAATCTTTTTTTCTTTTCTACTCTGGTAAAATCAGGAACAGTAACCATAATATAATGTAACTAGACTGAAATAGACAGCCTCGCACAGAGGAAAAAAAAAAAAGAAATAACAGGGAAAGAGCAAGCTTTGTCTGTCGGGATGCTGAGACTGCAATGGGGACTTCACTTCTCAGGTGGTTTTGCTATGAATTTTCAGATTTCTGACTTGTTCCCAAGTAAAGAAATAGACATTCTTAACTTAAATTAAGCATTCACCCAAAGAGCAATTTCCCTGTTGGGGCTTGGTAAAAATGCCTGTCTTGAAGGTGAACGGTTTACAAAGGGTTAACTCCTGATTATTGAGAAGCCTCCTTTAACTGAATCTCAGGTCAGAACTACAAATGTACCATATTATCAGAGACATAATGAAACACAGACCGAAGTGAACAAAGTCTAATTTTTTGGCTATGACATTTCTCTCCGTTTTAGCTTTACCTGACAGGAGTGTGTAATGATGTTAGCTTGGTCTGATGAGGTGGGGGCGGGGGAGGGGGTGGATCTGGAGGCACTGGGGAGAGGTGGCTAGAACAGGCAAAAAAAAAAAAAAAAAATCTAAGCTCCGAGACTTCCAAAACCTTACAATGCTGCCACCTACAGGCCGAAACTTTCAAGGCGGATTCCGACAAAATTGCTTTCCTCCCTTTAACAACAAAAAATACAAAATAGTCAAAGACCAGAACCCAAAAGTCAGAATTTTGCCAAGGGTTAGATCACCAAGTGATAGGAAAGAACTGGCCCTTCAGCTTAGCTAATTCAGTGCCGTTACATAATTTAATTAGGATGATGACAAGGCAGCTGAAGCTGTCTAGAGGAATTATGAGGCACAAGTTCAGATCACATGTGAATCCTTTGGCTCAATTAAAGCTAAGCAATTTTTAAGGTCCCCCCACCCTCTGCAGTATATGCAAAGAGCAGTGAAGCATGGCCTGCATGTTTTTCACATTAAAATTATTATATAAAGCCTGTAGTATTTGAAATACTTATGGAAATCAAAATGTTACACTCTGACCTTGGGCATTTAAACTTCGTCAATTTTGAAGCTATTGTTGCCAAGCTCTCTTTTGTTCTAAGAAAATGACTGTGGTTAGTTATAATAGCTGAATGAATGATTACTGGGAGGAAGTAGAGAAATATGGAATCGTGTTGAAACGATGCTTAAGTCTCAGCACTATTAAGCTGAGTTTGAATTCTGTTCTCAGGTCTGGGCATCATGTCTAAACACGTTCTCCTATTTCTCCCTTCCCAGTTGCACCCACCCATCCAAGTGACCCTTGCCTCTCTCAGTAGGGTCACCAGTCCACTCAGGTTTATGTCAAGGAAAACTTTGTCAACAACTTGAGGAGGGAAGAAACTCCCATTGAAACCTGACGCTAGGTTGATCTGTATTTTATGACAAAAGCCCATGTCATATGTAGCATATTAGGCTAACGTTCATTAGCAATCCTTATTCCAAAGGTTTAAGCTCTCTCAGGCTTTTAGTTTCATTTCTCACTCTGCATCAGCACACAGGAGAGGTGGTGATACTTTCTAGTTTAAACTGCACTTTAAGTTTACACACAAGATATAATTTTAGTAATTTAAAATTACAGGTTGGGATTGTATTTGGTACTTACACTTACTAAAATGATTGTTTTCAAATGAAGCTATCTTAAGTTTTCCAAAGTAATAGAAAATTTAAAAAAAATTTCCTAGTAATAGAAAATAGTTAATTTTTAAATGCTTACTTGGGAGAATAAGTATTACTCTTAATAAAAAATCATCCTACTAAAAATGGTGAACTAGGAAGATGCAAAGAAATATATCAACTGAAATGCAAGTTTCAGTTTAAGATCTCTGCAACTCAGAATGATTTTATTTATCTTAAAAAAAAACAAACAAACAGTATTTCCAGATAGATTACTTAAGACAGCTGAAACTAAAACAGACAATACTTCTAGTGACTATTGTGGGAAATTCTTCACTAACCGGTAGATCAAAGTGAATACGGAAAACTCATTTTTCAATGTTACAGCCCTCTCATTATTTGGAATAGAAAAAAAAATACTGGATTTCAAGGGTACACATGAACTCTGCATCTGAGCCACATAGTTTCTTAGATGAGAGGTACACGAACTGCAAAAATGAGACAATCTTTATTTTCAAAGAATTTGAAAAGGTTAATTTTTCCTACTTTTGCAAGCAGATATTTTCAGGATTAACAACTCCTTTAAACACTAGTTGGATTTAGCTATAATAAGAATATAAATACAATAAGATGCTCCTAGGGGGAATACAATTTTTAAAAAATTTCCATATTTGCTACAATAAATGTTATGCCTAGAAATTTTATAGCTAACAGAAACACAGAAAATACTATACCCAGAGCTAGAAAATGGTTCCAGTACAAAGCCAGTCTGATATATTACCTCCCAAGTACACAGCATATCCCTGCTAAAGTTGTAAATTATGGTTGCAAATGAGGCCACAAACAAAATTTTGCTCAAGGCATGAATCATAAATTCAAACAATAATCATCTCCTACGTGAGGCTCAACTACTTTGTTTACTTCTTAGACACTGTTTCCTAAACATGAAGATGAAAGTAGGTCAAGGAAATTTAGCATCTTTTTCTCATGAAGCGTTCTGTGATATTGGGTGCACTACCATATTTACAATTGCACAAACCTTTTAAATATTAAAAATCTGTGTTTTTACAGGGCTAGATCCTTAAGCATATCGACATTTTTACCTCAGAAGGACACCATATCATCCAAATGATAGCAGTTTACTGAGGAAAATAAGCAATTCACAATAGTAACCTATTATGTGGGATGCTGTTGTATTTTTCGTATTGAAATGTAAATACTAAGCTGATACAAAATAGTACTTTTAACCTATTTAGCAGATACATCCTTTGCACATGAGTATATATGTGATATACATATGTACATATATGACATACATGAGTTTCTCTTTTTTCACATTTTAGATTTTCTAAAATCCTAATATCACTAAATCTCTTTAAGCAAGAATTTAAGACTGGCCTTTAATTAAACCTGTTCAAATTACAGAATCATGAAGTTAGCTGACAAACACCTAAGAAATATGTTGAAAGAACACCCAACCATAAAATATGGTTTTGAATCCCAGTTTTGAATATTAACACAGTGATTTCTATTTATGGCAGTATGAATGAACAAGAGCATTTTTGCTAGTCTATGTGGTTTGCAAATGTCACAAACTTCCTATTTGGAGGGAAGGAATATCAGTAACAATAGTGACAAATGTCCTTACAGTGTGTTTTGTGGTATGTATAGATTCTCCCATTTAACTTTCACAGTAACTCTTTAAAGCAAGAACAATGTTTATATCTGGTTTACAGATTATGAAACTGAGGTTTAGAGGAAAAAGTCAAGTGTCTTTTCCTTGTCACCATAAGCTAAGCCGTGGGCATTCAAAGATGGTTTGAAAGGGCACTCTGTTTCCTGAAGAAACCATCAATCTATTCATCAAAACTTTCTCTCAGTGTCTAAACCAAGTGGGATACATACATTTTGATTTATTTTAAATCTACCCAATTGAAATCAGTCAAGTCATGGTTATGCATATAGAAATAATAAGCTAGCACTATTGTTTTAGAAGTATTTATCGAATGTCTCATGTGTACCACTCTCTACTAGATAGTGTGAATTCAATGAGCAGAATGGAGGTGATTCTGCCCTCAAGAAGTTTCCACAGTAGTGGGGAAATCAAACACACACACACATTTTTTACATATATATAATATATAATATATATATTTTTTTAAAATCTGCAAATAATTAACAGTCAAACTGCAAGGAGAAAAGTGAAATTTGGGCAAGTGGTCAAAATAGGTCTCTAAGTAGATGCCATCTAAGGCAGGACCCTGAAGGATGTGTGCCATGGGAAGGCAAAAGGAAATGGGACATGCAAATGGCCGAAGGCATTTAAGGGTAGAGAATATGTTGTGAGTACAAGGGTAAAAAATAGAAGTTCTTTGTTTCCACATCAGCCTGTCAATCTTCTCTGACTTAGAAACTTACATCACCTCCACCAAATGTCCAAGTTTAAATGATAGGCATTGTACTTGATTGTGCTTGGCTACCATACCCATAGCCCTTCTATCAGCAAATTCTGTTGGCTTGGATACATTATTCTGAATCTATCTACTCCTTCCTGTTCACCATATTACTTCAGCTTATAAGTATCTCTTGCCTGGACAACTGTTACAGCTTCATGACTGATTTCCCTGCTTCCTTCTATTCCATTCACCTCACAGCAGTCATAGTCATCTTTTAAATATGTGAAACAGTTCACAAACCTACACAAAATCTTACATTAGCTTTGCTTTTATTTTTCTCCTGATATCTGTGAAGAGTTCCATTATTGTCTTTATGACTTTTACTTAAATGAGACCTTACCTCATGACTCCATCCAAAATGAGATCCACTCGCTGTAGCATAAAGAATATACATACAAGGAAAAAACATCATGTTTACTGTTTTTAATGCTGTGTTTATGACATCTTCATTTCCTGGACCATATATATATATTATATATAGTAAATAATATAAATAAAATCTACACAAATCTGCACACTTTTCAGAAAGAAATCTTCTCTTGGTCACTGTGTTTCTATCACTCAGAATAGTACCTAGAACATAGTAAATACTCAGTTAAACAGAAAGGGTTGAAGTGTGCAGAAGCAAATCATCCATTAACCTTTAGATCACAGTAAGATTTGGTATTTTGACTTGAAATTCAGTGGAAGCTTTGGGGTAATTCTAAGCAGGGAAATAAAAAGCATGCTGGCTGTTGCTGCGTAGAAAAAGACTATAGAAAAACAAGAGCAGAAGCAAGAAAACAGCGTACAAAGCCAATTCATAAATCCAAAGAGATGATGTGGACTTGGAGTAGGATGCTTGTACTACAGGCAAAGGAGAAATGGAAGAATTTGTAATATCATTTCAACTTACTAGTGGATTATATTTGAAAAGGAAGGAAAGGAAGAAATTATATATTCCTAGATTTTTTTCTTTTCCCTGAGATGGTGGGGAGGGAAGAGTTAAAGGAGGATGAAGCTAAAGGCAAGACAATGAATTAAAATTAGATTTATTTGATCACCCTGGGCCAAACCTAATATCCTGACAACACATTTGGGTTGGTCTTGGTTCTGGTATTTATCCTCAGAGGAGCAATTTAAGGAAAGGTCAATCTATTAACAGAAACAAATATCTCTTTAGCAGATATCCTGCTTTGATTAGATGGCAGCACTATAAGACACAAATTATAGTCCAGGAAGGGTGATGAACACTTTGTACTTTATTTTTTTTCTACCTGTTTTCCCAAGAAGCCAGAAACAACTTGTCAAGGAATTTCTGGCCCAGAGTATGTTATGGAAGAATTCATGGATTAGGAAGGTTTTACTCTACACTTAATCAAAAGATGATGATGATGTAGATTATTGCTCTCCCATCCCCATGTAACAGTCACTCCATGCAGTCTGCAGGGGTATGTGACAGGGGTATGTGATGCAAAGAGGAGTGGAAGAGATGGGCTGATGTTATTAGCAGCATTAGTCACTGTTACGGAGTGATGTTTGAGAATATAAACCAGTCATAGAACTAGAGGACAAAGCCCATGTAGGAATTAGAGAATGACAGTGGTTGTATAAAGAGTGATATTAAAGGATAGTTAAGATTAAATAGAGGCACGCCAGAGAATGGAAAGTAACTTGGGTGTCTCCTGATTCTAAAATAAAATGAAATGGGGCTCTCCAGGTTTTTAAGAGTGAGAGTCACTTTTAAGTGATATTTTATATTTTTATGACAAAGGTAGACATTATTGTCATCTTCATTCTGTTAAAGTTGTACAGAATCAAAAGGTTAAAGATAGACCAAAGGGAACATGGGGTGGGTGGAGGACGGGGCGAGCAAAGACGGGGAGGAGGGCATAAAGAGCACAAGGGACTGAGGTGATGGTGCACGGGTGAAATGGTGGTGAGAACTCCCTGGGGACTACAAATGTTGTCAAGTACGATTAAATAAATCTAATGAGAAAAAAAAAAAAGTTGTTTTGGAACAAGACTGTATTGTGTTCTGAGATAAACCTGCTTGTTAATATCTACATATGAGGTATTTAGAATCAGAATGCATGTCAAAGATTAGAAATATACTCAGAAGTAGGTAAATGACAATAAAGGCATTGCTTTGGAATAACTTTTAGATGAGTTAGGTATACATATTCTTAACACCCTTGCTATAAAAGGAAAATGAGCATCGGTTGTTAAATTTTAAGGGAATCAAAGCGATAACCACAGTTAATATCCTACTTGACATAGGTGATTACAAAATTTAATGACTAATATTTCCAATTATATATGTGATGTTACTTAAAAAAAAGGAAAGGGAAGAATATCAAATTTGATATAACTTGCAATCATCAGTGAAAGTCAAAAGTAGTCTTAATACATAGCCAAGTAAACCATGGACAAAGGAAAAACATATTAAGGTCAGATCAACAAAATAAACTAAAAATCCCATTTTCAACATTCTTATATTGTTAATTAAGAAATGCATGCAGGGAAGCCCACTCCCTGATCACCCCAGAGAGATTGTTTGAGGAACCTCAATACAACTGTAAAGTCTAGGGACAGGACGTTTTCTCATTCTTCCACTGGGAGTACTTTTAGAGCACAAATAAATGTGTTCTTCAAAGATCCAAATATAAGACAGGCATAGATTCAGATCCCAAAACTATTGATCCCCTTCCTATAATCACTGGACAATGAGCTTGTTGGAGAAATCCTTTCACTTTTAATTTGGGGTAGCTTCTGAATTTGTCATCTACAAAGCTTCCAGGTACTCTGCAGTTTCGCCTGCTTGCAGCTCTTCACCCAGGCAACTAGTCTAACAACTTTTAACCACTGCCTTCAGGGATAGAGGACACAAGTCTGAATATTTTGGTTCCCCCTCTCTTTATCCTTTTATTTGCACATCCTATTGCTTTTCTTCCCAAAGGACTTAACAGCCCATCAAGAAGAAATTGTCATCAAGGAACCCAACATTAAACAACATATAATTTATTTACTTCCTTTGAAGTAGAAGAAGCCATGTTCTCAATATACACTTTCTTCCATATTTTTAAAAAGGAAATATTTTTAGAAAGGACAAGATGGGTTGTATGTAGGAGTCATTAGTTAGGTAAACATATACACACAGAAGAAGATGTATTCTCACACTTGGTTCTAAACCTTGGCATTTAAGCCTCTCCATCAAATGACTTCCTTGATTTTTAGATCCTATATCTTTTCTCTTCTGTAAAATGGACCTTGCTGACAGGTGATGCTTTGAAGTAACAGAGACCCTCAAAATATACTTTTCCAACCCAAAGCATAGTGCCATTTTAATCCAAAACCAAAGAAAATGTATAAGTTGGCTCTACCAATGCTGATGTGACTGTTTTCATATAGCAAATTCAGTAAATAGCGTGTTGCAGGATACACAGTTTGTGTCTTTAAATACCTTCAAGAAAAGATATCCCATTTTGGAAATGTTCTTCTCTTCAAAAAAATAAACAAGTAAATATATATATAAATAGATAAAATAAAGTGGTTTTTGTTCTCCCATTTCAAGTAAATATGAATTTATTTATGGTGAAGCCATTTAGGCATATGATAAAGCTGGAAATGGTACTACAACTGCATAATTGAATAAAAGCCAGCACCGTTGAAAAACCCGCCAGACCTTCCTAATAGAAGTGATGCCATCTAGCCATTAGAGTATATTTATATAAAGATACTGCCATAACCTGTCAGTGTTTAAAGAGGCTATTTCAAACTACAGTTTACTATAATTTAGGCCCCTTTCATATTAAACAAAGCTCTCTATCTGTTTTGGAAAATTGTATTAAATTCGCACGTTAAGACTGATGAGACTCATCTAATAAGCTTTGGTCTGGAGCAAAACTCTTAAAGGCTAGTTGTAAACCCTAAATATGGAGAGCAGTGATAAAAACTATGGACAGTTGCCCCCTCTGGGAAATGATAATTTCATTCAATAAATCTCTTTCCAAGTTTTAGTAAATTGCATATGAAAAATGTAAGCATATAAATTCATACCAGGTGTAAATGGATAGGAGGAATAAGAAACAATAGGAAAGGAGAAGCAGAAGCTGTAGTCTGACATACGCAGGTATGGGGAGCATATCAAGTGTTATTTCCCTGCTTCCCATAATCTGAATAATTTGTGCCGTCTCGCTTTGCTAGTATTTATAACTGTTTTCAAAGTGCCTTATGAAACACTTCTGTAACTTGCATCCATACTATTCCTATTTTACAAATGAGATACTGAGAGAAAGAATGGCCAGACAACTAGGCAAAGTCCCTAAAAAAAGAATTCACTCTCTTTATATTTGTGTGGATATATTTCTTCATAGGAAGGGTCAGTCAGCTATTGAATTCACAGTAACAGTGTAACCAAAAGCCGTAAGACTATCTAGAAGATCATCTTCTGGACTCAAGGGAAAATATATAAAATATGATTCCAGCAATCTCAGATTTACTTCAAAATCTATCAATAGCAATTTGTGTGGTGTTACTTTCCTTATCTTACCACTGTTTTTTTACTACAGTGTTGAAAGCCCTCGGTGGCAGGCTACATTCACATTTCTGTTACAGGTATGTGTAGTTACATATGGCTATGAAGACAATCCTTCACAGACTTTCAAGATAAGAGTCTTAAACACAGAAAGCACACCATTTAATGACGGAGAGAATGAAATAATCACCCACTAACACTGATTAACCAAGAGGAGAGAAATAAAGAACCATGAAAGACTAGAAGAAACATAACCAACTAAATAAAAACTTTTACTAAAGACTTAGAGGCAAGGTAACATTCACTTTACGGGATTTAAAAAAGTATGAAGCATTCCTTGATTTTGAAGAAGTATAAAATCCCATGGAGAAACAAAATAGACTCAAAAGTATTTAAAAAATAAAATCAATAATGAAAACAGGTAGTGTCTTCTCAAAACGTAGTAGCAAAATTGAAAGAGAGTTGGAGTCATGCAACCCTGACTCTCTTACTCAATGGCCAAGTGATTTTAGGCAAGTTCTTTAATTCACTGACCCTCACTTTCTTCCTCAATGGAAGAAGGCTAGCAAGCTTTACCACAAGTGTTTGTCATATGAATTAGCTTTTATAATACAAAATGAGGTCAAGTGGAAAACTCACCACAAAAGACTTATGACTAAGGTGTCAA
This sequence comes from Galemys pyrenaicus, assembly GCA_019455555.1. Lineage (NCBI taxonomy): Eukaryota > Metazoa > Chordata > Mammalia > Eulipotyphla > Talpidae > Galemys > Galemys pyrenaicus. Next base: position 4,744,450 of record JAGFMF010011739.1, on the reverse strand, counting down.
GTCTAAATTCTAGTTTAAGATTTTTCCTTATATCCTATTACCACAGAACCACAGAAATTCAAACACGGTGATTGAAGAGCAACATCTCAAAAGACTATAGAAAAGAATTGATTATCTAAAAATAATTTATAATGTCAAGGAAGTTAAAACATAACACAATTAGCTACTTAGCTAGACTTCTAAAACACTTGTACTTCTAAGCGTATACATGTATTATAACCAAAAGTCTAGTCTAACTCTTAGCAACCCACAGACACAGTAGGGACTTTATTGTAGAAGTCGTTCTAAGGATTGACAGTCTCTCTGCAACCCATCAACAATATTTATTGAACACCTATATGCCTTCCCAAAGCTCTGATACTTGAATGATTTCACACAACACAGATATCTTTTTTTTTCTTTATATTTCTCCAGTTGAACTGATCTCCATGCCTAGTAACAGCCTAAAATCTGGAGGCCTGGCTCATATAAGGTCTCACATCTGCTGGTTCTGTAGGGTCTCCGGGGTTTCTGCAGTAGCAACATTTACATTTTCATTACTGAAACTTCCCAACCAGATAATGTCACCTCATACACTGCAGACCCTCTGCATCTTTCCAAATGTTTGGCATCAGTGTCATGCAAGCCTGCTCTCGATTGACTGTTTCCAGTCACTCTCCTTGCACTAAGATATTAGCTAGATGAAAGATCCACCTTACCTTGCCTTATGACCCATTTCTTTGGCAGCAAGATTTCAAGGGGAGTCTAAATATTGAATCCCTGTGTGTTTTTAGTTGCACCTGTTGTATTCTTTATGGAGTCATTAGAATTTGGCTGAGAGGACTGAACAGCCGGTAAGCACTGAGTTTCTAAAAGAGTAGCTCAGTGTGACTTTTTTTTCCCCCAAAGTGCAATGGAGAGCATCCTGTAACAGAAACTTGGCCACAACTAACCACATTTTGGTTTTATAATTTGGTGATCCACACTATCTATTTCTAGGAACTTCCCTCTAGTTTTGATGCTTTAGGCAAATGCTTAATAATGATTAAGAGGAACTGGGTTAGAGAGATCAAGGGAGAAAGTGTCAAGAACCCTATACTGGGAAATGAAAATAAAAAGACTGCACATTCTATATTGGATACAGATGTACTCAAAGCAATAACTCTGTCCTGTAAAGTTGCCAGGAATGTACCAGCAACATATAGCCTGTAGTAGGATGGAGAACAGTAATAGGATGATCTAGTAAGCGCTCCTTCACTATTGGAAACAGATATATAAAATGTGCTATTGTCCTGAATCCACCTGACAACACAGCAGGTAATAACTACCTACTATGGGTGGGGAACTGAGGTAGGGACTGGATCATGTTTCTGCCCTTTGCTTCTTTTCCGATCCATGCCTACAACCATAGGTCAAGCCCTCGATAATTCTCAACTACATTCTTAATAGTCACTTTCTAATATGTCTCTCCCCTTCCAAGCCATCATGGGATTGATTTTTCTAAAACATAGCTTTGATCACTTCATTTATGTGTGATCACAGTTTTCCACTGTTCCCAATTAATTACAAAAGTCTTGGCTTAGCATTTAAGACCCTTTACAAACAGATCTTTTCGTTGTCTTTTCCTTCTGGTGTCTCTAATCTGTTCTATGGATAATGTCAGCAATTCATTAGAATCTCAAAGGTAAGCAACTGTGGAACAGCCAAGGGTGTCAAGGCGTTTTGGGAATTTCTTATCACATCAGGAACTGAGAAGATTCATGTGTTTCCCTTTTGGAAGGAAGGTTGGTAATGGCCAACAAGTTGTGTAGGAATGAATCCATGGTGAAGACATTAAGTTTCTTCAGAGAATGGAGTGTTACATGTTTGATTAAATCAGATAATTTTCACTGGAAGCCATTCTCAAGTCAGCACAGATAAAACCACTTGAGGTTGTGATCCTTGATGCTTGCATATGAGGACGTGGTGATAACAGTGATCACATTCAGCTTTACATCTGCTCTTCCTCCCACTAAACTGGCTACTGACTTTGCAAGTTATCTCTTTCTTTTACATGACTTGGAAAATATTCCCTTTTTAATGACAGTACCACATTACATAAGAAGACACCTGTTCCTTCTGATATTGTCATCTCCTTCTGACAAGAACTCTGCATGTTTGTATACCTTAAAACAGTGAACTCCTAAGAAGTAGGGAGTATGTGAGCCAGGAGCACATGGACTGAATTTATAGATGATATGCATGGCACAATCACCAACATGTTATGCCTGAGACAAGGGATAGAATAATCATGTCCATAATATCTCTACCTCTACTCAACACTGTATTGGTGGTGCTGATGAGTGCAAGAAAGCAAAAACAGAGAAACGAGATTTTGTCAGAATTGAGAGCTCATTACTCACATGTGACATGACTTTAAAAAGTAGTAATCTGCACCTATGCCCTTAGAATTGACAAATTTAGCAAGGTCATTGGAGATAAGAACAATATACAAAAAATAAACATCAGCAAAAGCAGTTAAAAATAAAATTTTAACTATTACAGGGCCTCCCTGGTGGCGCAGTGGGTTAAGCAATGCACTATGAAGCAAACCTCAGCCACTGCAGCATGAGTTCAATCCCTGCTGCCGGCCAGGGAGGGG
>JAGFMF010011739.1:4718572-4737200 GCA_019455555.1 Galemys pyrenaicus | reverse complement strand
TGGTGCACTGGTGAGATGGTGATGGGGAATACATGGGGATTACAATTAATGGCAAGTATATGTAAATTTTAAAATATTTTAATAAAAAAAAATAAATAAGAAAAAAAAAAGATAATATATAGTTGTGATAATCAAATCAGTGTGGTATTGATGAAAAACCAGACAAACAGATAATTGGAACAGCATAGAGAGGCCAGAAATAGGTCCAAATAGTCAACTGATCTTTGACAAAAGGAGCTAAAGCAACACAATGAAGCAACAAAAGGAATCTGGAACAAGTGGACATTCACATGCAAAAAAGAGAAAAAAAAGAATCTTGACACAAATCTTACACCCTTCATAAAAGTTAACTCAAAACGGATCACATATCTAAATATAAAATGCAAAACTATAAAACCTAAAACCACTCTGAAATATACCACTTTAAAGAAAAGAAATACTGATACATGTTATATAAATGAGCCTTGAATATATTATGCTAAATGAAAGAAGCTAGACACAAAAGACCACAAATAGTATGATTCCATTATTTATATAAAATGTACAGAGTAGGCAAATTCAGAAATGCACAAAGTAGATTACTGGTTACCAAGATCTGAGAAGAGGGATTGACTGTTAATGAATGTGGAATTACTTCAGGTCAGACAGACTATGGGTGACACTAGTCTTTTTTGAATGAGAAACCTGTTCTGGAATTATATAGATAACAATGATAGTTATGTAACTTTGTGAATATACTAAAAACCACTAAATTATACATTTTTAAAGGAAAATTTTATCGCATATGGATTGCATACCCTCACTTTAAAAATTCTCTGAGAAAAAAAAGAATTTCCCACAAAGGAATTTAGAGAACATAATCAATACTGAGAAAAAAAATCACTCAATACCGACCATCCTATCTCATCCTAAAAGTAGCTTCAGGGCAGTTAATAATCTGGCGGAACACAGCATCCCCTCACAAATTATCACCATTTACAAACAATACCTCTGGGTAGAATACAGCACACTAGAAAGGACAGAAAGAGAAGGGTGTTTTAGACTTTTAAGAAGGACAGGAAAAAAAATCACATTGTACTTTTTTTTTTTTTAAGATTTATTTATCTATGCATACAAGAGCTGGGGTACGAGCCAGAGGATTCACCAGAGACAGCGTGGGGAGCAGAACAGGCAGACTGACTGAAACACACTGCTGAGGGCAGCAGTGGGCAAGGCAGGAGAGGTCTGCTGTGCCCTGTGGGTCCCCTCCCTGGCCAGCGGCAGGGATTATACTCTTGCTGCAGTGGCTGCAGTTTGCTTCACAGTGCTTTGCTTAATCCACTGTGCCACCAGGGAGGCCCCCACATTGTACTTTAGAAGCATCTTCAAGACTTTGGGTCCTAAATCGCTAAAAGATTGCTAAAGCAGAATTATCAATTTACAGCATCTTGCAAAACATGGACAGAAATATCCCTCTAAATTTGGATGTGTGTTTAGTACTAACCACATGACCTCCCTCTGACTCTTTGTGCACCCTCTGTTAATACAATGCCAGTCTTTTCCAAATGTTTTTCTTTACCACAAAACATCCAAGAGGGAAAAGAAAATGAATTTTTAGCCAGTCATGCAAGTGAACACAGTTGGGCTTTTCACAGTAGTTGATAGAACATTTCACCTTTTCAGTGCAGTGTCTTGATAACGCCAGCCCTCATTTTGTGCCTTCCCTAGACACAGACTTCTATTTCCACCAGTGCCTCAGAGAATGAGATCCCAATTCCTTAGTGCATGAATGTGATTTGTTGAAATTTATCTGTAGTCCCAGGCAATGTCAGTATACCAAAATGGATGCATTTAGTGTTAAGTACCTTACCAGCAATTTCCCTTTTGAGCATTGGAATGTGATAAAGCATTAGAGCTTTACTCCTTGGAGTGAAATGTAATACTGTATGGGCTGTAAGAAAATAGATTGGGGAGAACTTCTTGTGGCCATTTGTCCCTGTAATTGACCAACAGAGAACAATAAAGCAGTATTCCTCAATACTAGTATCCTACTGGAAGCATCTTGCCCTTCTTTTTACACACTTTATAAATTGGAATGCTAGTAGGACAAGCACACTTCTCCATTAAATGGATAAATCTGACCCCTGCAACATAAGCAGTAGCAGCATAGCATCAACAAACAACAACAGAGATCCATTTCTATTGCTTCCCAGAACTTGCAGGCTTCTTTTAGGTTTGAAAGTAATCTTATCAGGTTCTACCAGGTAGTGGCCAGAGTGGCTTGGAATCTGGTCCCGATGTCCATCAACATCTGATAAGAAGCATCTCCTGAAAACTTTCTAAGTCATTCCCAAGATTTATAAAACTTAAACATGGAAACAAGCGAAAACATTTCACTGCACAAAGAATTCACAACAAACAGAAGGATTTCACCAAAGGCTGACCTTTGCACATTCAAAGCATGTCATGCAAATCTGCCATAATTAGATCTGCAGAAAATAATCTCCTAGCACATCATTTTATATGAAAGGTCTTCTAAAAACCTACTCATTTTTATCCTAAATCTACAGTTTGGTTGGTTGGCATAGCTGCACAGAAGGAAAAAAGTCTTTCCCTAGGTAACAATCTAATAGGTTTTCCAGCTTCAATTCCTCTTTTCCTCTGCTATCTCTGACCCTGTATGTGATTTTTTTTTTTAAGCATTGGAAAATGTCAATACACAAACAAAGGAGACCAGAAGCAAACCCTTGCTATCACCGAATCTTGTTGTATAAACTGAGAAACACTGACATGTAATGAAACCTTATTCCCTTTTTTCCCCTCCTTTTTGTAAATGATTTGCTTCCCCCTCCCTCTTCATGTATAAATAAACAGAAAAGTGTCTGTATATTTGGTGTTTTTCCTCCTTTGGTCTTTATAATCAAGGGCTATTACAGCAATAGATCTTATCTGTGGAATGGCAGTCCCTCTGCACCTTCAGTTCAGATTTTTGTTTATGCTTGGCTGCCATTGTGGCTGTTCCTGATAGTTTTAGGTCAGCCATGACAGACTATGGGTGACACTAAATAAACAAGCTGGGAGTCTGGGACCAGCCAGGAAGGAGTGGTTCTAGGGCTCACAGTTTGATTTTCCTTGATTAATCACCCCTTTTATTTAGAATAACTTATTGTGTACAGTACCTGCTTGTCTGGCTAAGCAAATTACACCATCAACAGGCAAGGACTTAGAAATCCTCATAAACAAAGAGAAACAAGGGAGACCAGTACAGCTTACTCAACTGCCAAGTGAAGCTGCTGGCTTTGGGAGCATGATCAGGGCTGTTTGTTTATTTTCTTAAATAGTGGATAGCTCTTTCTTCTGCTGCTTGTTATTCTGCTCTGACCTAAGTAACCTTGTCAAGCCACCTCCCAGGTTGCCCAGGTCCCATGACCAGCAGACTAATCATTCTGAATGATAAGAAAGGGCATGATTCCTAGTGATTAGGGTTTCAGTATGTACTCTTGTTCCCCAGAAGCACTGAACCCTCTGCCTCTGCTAGTGTGTGTATATGCTCCTATGTCTCAGAATTATATCGAGAAAGGAGACAGCTGACTGGGCCTACACTTGGTTAGATTTTCTGCTCCACAGTCTGGTTCAGAATCATCCTGAGATTCCACTGTGTATCAAAAACTAGGCCACTTATTTGTAAAATCATTACCCAGTAACTTCCTCAAGTTCTGCTTATGAATTAAGACTGCTGATTTACATAACTGACTATAACCATTTGGAAAGAAAACAATTTATTCTTTCTATTCTCCACAGTTAAAAAGCACAATTGTCAATACATTGAGAATTCCTTGATTTGAACCCAACACGTTGTCAAAGACTATAGAGCTAGTCCACAGTGCAACAACCGTGGTAATAATAATTAGAACAGTATATATTAGATCAGAAAAATAACTACCAACTCTATGCACAGAAAATTCATGCACAAATATTGAAAATTATTTCACCAGTAATCAAAAGCAGTCTTTTAGTTAAGGGTAATATCTTGTTCTGACAAAACCAAGGTAAGTTGGGTTTTCTTATACTACCCAGTTACCAGTGGAAAAATAAATTAATTTTTCTGGAGCCAATTCCATCTTTTAAGTTAGTCCTTCTCAAAGTGTCACTTGTATAAGAATCACTTAGGGGATTTTAGAATATAGATTCTGCTTGAATAAGCCTGGCAGGGACTGAGACTCTTTATTTTTAAGGCAGTGATGATACTGCAGATCCAGGAACCATACTCAGAATTGTAACATGTTAGGAAGTTCCTCAACAGTTCCCAAAAAGAACTGCACCAAGGAAGTGGGTGTGGGGGGCAGGCAACACCACATATGTGCTAACGAGGGTACAAGACATTGAAAGAGAGGGATGACCAAAGAAAAGAACAACACTTTAAGTCTAGAGATTAACTCAAACGATGCTATGTTCCCTTTCAGGTGTGTTATTTGGGAGGCTCCTGCGGTGTAACTCTGTGGATATGTGTAAATTTGAACTTTAAGGAAGTTAGAGTAGAAGTATGTTATATTGAGCCACATGAAACTGGTAACAGGCAACCATTTTTAACCTACAATAATGGCCATGTCATATGGTTCAAACTAATGATCATCTTCATGGAGATTATAAGGGAATGTGTGGAGTATGTAATAATAATAACAACATTAAACCTGAAAACTGAGGTAGGGGCTGATATTTGGGAAGTGTGAATATTTAGGGGATGAACAGAAAAAGGGAAATGAAGAAGACTGTATTTTTTTGAGCTAGGGCTGCCATAATAAATACCACAGACCAGCTACTTATAACAGAAGTTTATTTTCTGTTTCTGATTTGGGATGCCCCAAGTGTCTAAGATCAAGGTGTCAGAAAAGACGGTTCTTTGGAGGGCTCTCTCCTTATCTTCCCTCTGTACATATCTGTGTCTTAATTGCCTCCTCTTATGAGTCTTACTGCTTTAGCCTCAGATCTAATAGTGTCATGTCTTTTTTTTTTTTTTTTTTTTTTTTTAATCCTGCTAGCTACTCCCTCTGCTAGCCTTCAGATAGGAAGTCAATAGCTGGTATATTTATGCATGGCCCATTCCAACTTGATTAAGGCCTAACAGTGACCCCTTAACTGCTACTGCTGAACTGACATACATGTCCAGCATTCAGCACCTGCTTTGATTTGCCTTGCCGGAGCAGATACCATGGGAGGGCAGCTAGGTCTCAACTCCGTCCCAAGTAGAATATAAACTCAGCAATAGCACAGTTTATTGGTAGATTTTATTCACTGCTATATTTCCCAGTGCTTATAATAGTCTCTAATTCACAGTCAGAACTCAATAAATTTTTAGGATAAGTTAAGTAACAAGACTTGACTCCTGTCATACCAAAGGAAGAAAGTCTTATTTTTCTGTCTCTTTCTACTTTTTACCTAGTTTCAAGTTTGTCAAATTCTCAAATTTGACTATGAGAAAATAACTTTTTTTCCAATTCCTATCACTTCTCTAATGAATCTAAATCCTTCCTCTCCCTTCTCTAGTACCCTCACACCAAGACAGATAGTTCCCTCAGACCAAGGAGAAAAGGTCCTTCATAAACGAAAACACGCATATAGTCTCCAAGCTGATAAAGAGGACAGGTGCTTCCTAAGAAAGTGGGACTTCATGTCTCTCATAGCCAACTAAAAAGAAAGAATCATAAAAGACAAAATCCACTGTGAAAGTTGACATTTATGAAGCCATTTTTAAAATGGAGCTGGGGAGCCATTATAGAGAAATTGCATTACCTATCTCACTGAATTGGGTCAAAGATCTTTGGACTGGGCCAAGATAAATTGCTTTAAAAACCCATCAGGCAAACAATTGTTTGAGAAGTCATCTGAAGAACTGATAATTTGGGGCTTTTAGAGAAGGATAGAATCATTTAAATTCCTTTTTCATTTTTCTCCAAGAACCAGTAACCAAGAATAGTTTCAGAATGGTAATCACTATTTTTTAAATCACTAATCTCATCAACATCTTAGTCTGCCCACTAAGGGGGCAGATTTTAGATATTCTACCATAATCCATAGTCCCTGAATTTCAATTTTTGAACTCCCCCAAAAATGTGCTTTGCCTTTTCAATTGCCTCATGAATTTTCATGTCCCACCACCAATTCATCATGCCTGTTAGGAGACATTGCTTGTTCAATGAGAGTTCTCTGATTTTGCTAGCAAAGGTAAAGGCATCAGGCAAATGGAGTTACTTATCAGATTAGTAAACTTGATACGATCCTGCTCCTTTCCTTGTCCCTAGGGAAAGTCTACCCATCCACCACAGGTCACTGTTTTCCATGACTAGTTAGTAAAGCCCATTGCATCCTGGGAGTCAGCTCAGCTCGCTGATTTGAATGCACTCTAAGATCTATTGTTTGAATTTCAATAATAATAAAGGTGATCTTTTAGTACTCCATCAGCTCATGGCTGATTTAGTTCAAGATTATTTCAGAATCTAGGCAAAAAGTATTAATTATTGAACTGCCTTAAGAATCCCCAAATTGAAATATTCTCAACTTAGATCTATAGATATTTAGTCAATAGAAAGCGAAAATCCAAAACATGCATATCAGAGATGAAATAAATGGCTCACTTTACCACAATGCATAGAACAGAACCCCAGAGTTCTGATGCTAACCAGTCCCATCTCTTTGCATCTATCTTGCCCAGGCCCACTCACATCTTTTCCAGATTCGTTAAAGAAACAAATCTCAAGAATCTTCTTTGTAAGCCAGTTCTAATTTTTTTGTAAGGTTTTCATTATAAAGTTTTTCACTGGTTGGGAAACCCAGGACCTTTCTTATTTCATATTCCAGTCCCTTCTCTGTGCTCTACTATTTCCAGCGTACAGGGTCAGGTAAACCAGAAGCTCTCTTCTGATCTCACATGTTAAGGTGAAAATAATCTCAGGTAGAGGGCAAATATTGTTGGTCATCTTGCTTCATGTAGTAGACTTCCATAAAGTCACCCCTAAAGAAAAGAGAACCCTACACCCTGGTTTTCTAATCTTAATAAATTCACCTTAATAAATTCACCTTGTGCTATTTCTTCCACAAATATTATTCATCAACCAGTTCTGAGTGGTAACTTTTTGCTTCTAAAATACATTTTAAACAGTGAAGCTTTTTTTTTTAAAGGAGATATTGGCCAGAGTAGCTGACACCAGGATAGTTTAATTAGTTACGCATTTGCCTCCTATCCAGGTCCAATAAATATGCATTCATCAGCACAGCTGCATCTCAGCATGCACATTTAAATTAAAGAGGCTCCCTCAGAGGCTGGGCCAATCCTGGCAGCTCTTCACTTTGCCAGAAGCCACATCAAATCCTGAATCAGTTGTCTTCTTAGAATTTCTTCATAGGTGTCTTCTTGTGACAATCAGGAACATGTTGCTAGATAAGGCTTTCACATTATTGCCTAATAGCCTAGGAATTACGTTAAAGCAAAAACAACAGCATATAATGAAATTAAATTTGTTTTTCTCTCTCTTAAGTGGATGCCCATCAATAACACTTGACATAAGACACTCAAGACTATTGTCCCAGACTTTCATTTCATCTTCATTGTTTTTTGTTGTTGTTGTTTTTAGGATGAGGCATCATTAACTGTAAGTCAGATTAAATCCAAAAGATTTAATTGTTTTTCATACATTTGGATCAAAATGTCAGTAATCCCAGCTAATAGACATCAGATGAAACATCAGATGAACAGATTTTCCAAATGAGGTGCTATTTCTGGAGTGATAACATTTTAAAATAATGTAGTTATTATTATCTTCCCAATCAAATCCTTAGCTAATAAGAAAAGGGGGGCATTGTAATGTAAGTTCTGTACAGAGCTGCTTTAGTCTCTGAATTCGTCCACAGCTTGCACTTGACATCAGCAATGACGAATGAGCTGACTTGCTGTTTGCTCTCCCCTGCAGAGAGGGCAGGGTTCCTTCTTTTCCAGAGAGCCAGAGGGAGATGGATGGGCATTCAAGAGGCACCTGCCGGGGCACTGCATGTGTGACAGGCACCTGTCACCACAAGAAGCCAGGTCAGGAAGCTTCAGGATCTGCACAAGTTCCCCTAGACTGGTCCTCAGAAAAGAAGTCACTTAACCATGTACAAGTGTCCTGCTTGAGGGCTGCCCACACAGACGCTTTACAGATTGGCACCAAGTTGCAAAGGCCACCATCCCTATATGGGGAGGGGACACCACACATCACAAAGACAGTAGTAGGGTGAATGAAACACAGGGGACTGGTAGGAAGGGAGGGTGGGACAAGATAAGGAAGGGGGAAGTAAACAGAGAGATGGCAAAGGAGATCTGAGATTTTCCTCCTACTGTTCCTTTCTTTAAATAACGAGAAGGTTAATGGTTTCTGCAGTCCTAAAATATACCTATGCCTGCCAGGTTCCTGAAGGTTAATTGCTGCTGCTGGGGGAGCTGCCCTAATTTGTTCTGCCTTTTAATGACCTTCCTGTAGGCAAACACCAGACAGAAGCAGCCTGCCTGCAGGTGTGCTGCATGCATACACGCGCAACTCCAACCCCTCCCGGGGAAATGTGGAACATGAGGCAGCTACTGGAAAAGTTTACTCGTGATTGGCAGTGATTGATATTCAGGAGCAAATGTTGCTAGATAATTTCACATTTTCATCTGTCTTAGAGGCTTCTTTAGTGGAGTTTTCAATTATACGTCAACTGTTCTTTTCCTGTCACCTTGAAGATCCTGTGCTAGCCACAGAATTCTTCTGTAATACAATTCATGTCTTTGAGAGGCTGACAACAGAAGGAAAGTGAATGGCATGAGGGAGCCAAGCCCTGCTCCACAGCCACACGGTCTCCATTTCCCCTTGTGAGGACTATTTTCAAATGCAAAAACTGAGATGCCCAGATAACTGACTGAAATGAGAAATTTCAGGACATGAAATGATCAGAATTTTTTGAGCACACCAGTCCTTAACAACTGTGATTAAACTGACTTACAGCAGGTCAATTTTCTAACCTGAAAACTGGATGGTAAAAATATATGCATAGTTAGTCTTCTGATAGGAAGGCAGAGACAGTTACTGAGTCTCTATGCTTGGTCAGTGAGGATTCTTTGCTTTTCTTTAAAACAGTTCTGGGGCCTCTCTGGTGGCCTAGCATTGAAGTTGCAGTGCAATCAGACTGGTATGGCTGAGTTTGAGTGCTGAGTTCGATCCCTGGTCACAGAGATAACTCATATGGCACAACAGACTTCTCCTAGCTCACCCACTGCTCCCCTCAGCAGTATATTTCAGTCAGTCTGCCTGTTCTGTTCCCTACTCTTTCTCTGGTGAATCCTCTCACTCCTCCCCTCTTCACATATCTGGCCTACACCCCAGTTCTATACACACACACACACAAACACACACACACAGAGTTCTTACTGACAAGACCACCTCCCATCTTAATAAGTTGACAACGAGACACTCCCATCACAGCCTCCAACCTCAAGCCACAGAGAAGAGTAGGTAGAGTAGTAGGCAGTCACCTCTGTGATGAATGAAAGCACAGGAGATAAGAGCTCCCTGCCTCTAGCCAGAATATGCTAGAGGGACTCCCATGACTAATATTAGAACTTCAATTCTTGGCTCTGGAAGGAACTTTCTCTCTTCTTGGGGTCCTCTCTGATTTGGTTATAAAATTAATAAGTGCTCTGTGTATTTTTCCTCACTGTGTAAGTGTGGCATGGAAAAAAATACAACTAGTTTTAGTGTGGAAATTTGATGCTTGAGTTCTAGCGCTATCCTAGTGCATCTGGATTAGGCACGTTACTTCCTTACCCTCCAGTTTAGTAATCTGTATAAAATAGAATTAATATTGTCTGTCCCACATAAGTTCCTGGATGGTTGTGAGGGTCAAAGGAGACATTTTATATATAAATGCTAATGTTTTATAATTATTCAGTAATGTCTCAGTGTATATCAGAAAAGAATTCAGTTAAATCAGATACAAGGGGACTCCACACACCTCACAGACAGCCTAGAAAATGCATCTGGAAAGTTGGTAGAAGTTCTCAGGTGAACACTGGGCATGAAGGGAAGAGAACTGAAGAATGTTACTTTAGAGTAAACATTAGTTGTATTTATCAAATATTTATGCCTCTCCAGGCCCATAGAAGGATTTCATTTCTATGTCCAACTAAAGATAGTATGGCTGTGTTATTCAATTTGCAATAAAACAAAACAAAGAAATATGTTCAGCAACAGGATGCCTCTACCAACATGGAGTTTGAAGGCTATGCCAGGCAGAAATACCTACTAATCCTTGTGAGACACAGTACATGAGTTTAAAAAAAAAAAATTTTTTTTTTTGGTTGAGTTAAGCTACTGAGGTTTCAAAATCAATTGCTATCTCATTCTGATAGTATAGCTCAAAAATTAATTTTGTGTCCCGACCATCTGCCTAGATTTGACCCTTTCTGCTATACTTTGTTTCCTGCTCACTGAAAGGGAAGGAACTCTGCTGTTTTGCCATAGGTCATTTACATTTGATATTAAGGGTTCAGGATTGGTCTAACCAGTAAGTTGTCTTTGCTTTTACGGAGTACTACTGGAGTGGATGGCTCAGTTTCTGTTTGCCCAACATTTAGTAGCTTATCCTGACATAAAAGCTGAGGGTTTTCTTCTGTGGAAGGAAAACTACCTTTGGTATCTGGCAAATAGTAACTGAATGCCACAGATTCTCCAAAGACATTAATGTGGAGAGTTAAATACAGTGATTTTTCTTTCTTTTTTATTGGAATAACATTGGTTTACAACATTGTTTGTATTTTAGACATAGAGAAGCCCACGCTTCAGGGGTTGTTAGTATACCACACCCACTACCAAAGCACCGTAGGTTCATCCCTATTGTGTATTGTACCCCTCCCCAATTATTCTCATCCCCACCTACCTTTCCTCTTCCTCTGGTAGCCTCAGATCTATAATCAGACTTCTAGGGTTTGTCATTACTGTGGTTTTGTCTGACCACTTGTTTGGTTTCTCCATAGTCCACATAAAAATGACACCATTTGGTATTTGTCTGAATTATTTCTGAATTATTTCCCTTAGCAAAATCGCCTACAGTTCCATCCATATTCTCACAAATAGTGAGAGTTTATGTTTTTGATAGCCATGTGGCTATCATGTGGCTTCCTTATCCACTAGTCTGTGTTTGGGTACTTAGGTTGTTTCTGTAACTTGGCTATTGTAAATAGTGTTACAGTGAACAGAGGGGTGCATCTATCTCCTCGAATCAGTGTTTGTTTGTTTTTGTATTCTTCAGGTAGATAGGTAGGAGTAGAACTGCTGGGTCAAATGGTAAATCCATGTTTAATATTTTGAGAAAACATACATGAACATACATGTTTTCCATAGGGACAGGACCGTCTACATTCCTACCAGCACTGTCACAAGTTTCATTTTTCTCCACATCCTCACCAGCATTTGTTAAAAAAATATATACATAACTGACTGCATCAAGCCAAAAACCTTCTGTATAGTTGAAGAAGGCATAGCTAAAACAAAAAGACACCCTACTGAATGGGAGCGAACACTTGCACAACATACATCCTTTAAGGGGCTCTTACCCAAGATAATAAAGAACTCACCACATATCAACAACAAATAAACAATTCAATCAAAAATGGGTAGAAGAGCTGAAAAGTCACTTCTTCCAAAGAAGTCCTACAGTCAGCCAACAGGCACAGAAAAATGTCCATCATCACCTATTGTCAATTCCATTTACATGTCAATCAGAAGTCTATAGTTGCAATCAACAAGAACCAACTCTCGTTTAATCAACAAGAAACGGACCCTAAAATGTATTGAAAGGCTATTGAATAGCTCACTGTATTGTAAAGAACGCTAAAGAGACAGATTTGGCGAGAATAAGGGCCACTGCAACATTGGGGATCCAGAGAATGGGGTATAATCTCTTCAGGGAGCTTCTGAAGAGCTTCTGCTGTTTCCAGGCTTTTTGTCATTACGTCAAATTCTGGGGGAAAGATTTGGTCATGGACTTTTGCTAGAGGAGGATGGGGTATCTTGACAGGCAATTCCTATAGATTCTATGCAAGCCAACCAAATCAAGATGTTACTAGTAGAAAAGAATGTTAAGTGAACCAAGGAAAAAAAAAAAATCCTACCAAAACTAGCAACAGAAATGTGATCCTAGAGGCATAAAACTGAGTTTATATTTGGTTTAAGAAATAACTGGAAACTGCAGTAAGTAGATTGCATATGGAAATGGGATTTCCTAAATGAAATTTTGTGAGAGAATCCTAACTTATGTGTACAGGACAGAAAAAGTAAAGAGAAAAAAAGCAATACGCAAGGAACAGATTCCTCAAATAGTAAATGTTCATATGAAGTAGTGACTTCCTGTGAGATGTTGATGTTGGCTTTTCAAAAAAACAAAGGACGAAATGAAACCCTCAGAAAAATTGTCAGAGGATAGCTCTAGACTTGATGTCTCTTGGAACTGAAAGAGAGGGGAATCAAATAAAATTCACATCATAGCAAGACAACCAAATCATATGAGAAAAGTTCAATACTGAGTAGATAGTGGTAATTTGAAATGATTCTCATTTAATGATTTTAAATGCAGCACACTGATTTCAAGATTTCTGCAAGTGATTAATCTTTTCTCTACATGATAAATTAAATTTCCATGTTTGAATTCAGTGAATGCTGATGGGTCCAAAATTGCCTTTTAAACGCATTTTTAAAAAAATTCTTTGCTGCTCTACTTTTGATTCATCACCATAAGAAATGTTCTTCAGATTGTGGTGAGTTCTAGATGAACTGATTGGTTGTTTTAAATAGCTTCCCCACTTCCTTTGGGGAAAGGAATTGTACTTTAAGATGGCCTGCTCAGAGATCACAATTTAGAACTCTTCTTATATTTTTCAGCAGGAATATAAAATGAGACACCTACAGGATCTGAGAAGAGTGAGAATTTTTCTCAGAAGACAGGAGAAAGATATTCTTTAATCTTCATTGTGGGTGGAAATGTCGGGCATACGCGTGCATATTCACAAGCCTTCCAAGCTAGGCAGAGAAGGACTGTAACACTGATAAACGTGAGTAATGAAATGCTAAAAGAACAGAATATACCCTTATAGGGAGAGGCGCTGTGACAAGGAGTGTGGGGGGGAGACCTTAGGCTGACAGACAATGAAGTGGGAAGATAGAAGTTTTCAAAGGTTAATAACTTAATGAATTTTAAATATCCAAAAATAGGGGGAAAAAAAGAAGATATATGTTCCTATTTAAAAACTCTTTACTCAGAGTTATGAATGTTTTTTACTTATTTGTATTTGTAATACAAATCCTACAGAGAGTGGGGTTTGGGATTTAGGTATCAGGTCTGAAATATGTCTTCCTCTAGGACTAATAATTTCCAAGTTCAGTTGGCCTTGCACATCTCCCCCCAGTCCTATAGAGGGAATAACTGAAGAATGGACTGTGAGGAGAGATCTTTATTGGCGTCTTTCAGAAGAAGAGCCTCAGAAACAAAGTATTTTGCAGTTTTAATCAACTCAAATGAGTCCCAGAGGCTTAAGACTCTAAAAGAAACCCTAACTCTTGAGGCAGATTTGGAAGACTTTTTATTTATAATGTTCACATATAAAAAATGATGACCAGCTGTTCTTCTGATCTGGTCCTTGCCAAGACCAGAACAAGAAGGAATCTAAATCACAAAAGGGTTTTTTTTTAAACATAAGGAAAGACTTCCTGCTTTGATTCAGTGGAAGGAAACATTATACTATAGTCCAAGAAACACAGATTTAGGCAGAGCTTTGCCACTAACTATCAGATTGACAAGAACAAGTCATGTAAAGAACATGAGACCCATTTTCATCTTCTTTAGAAAAATGATATTGAACTAGATTCTCATTCATGACTCTCATATACTTAGTGGCAGAACTGTACAGAGACCAAGTTTCTGTACACTACCTTTTTAATCTACCATCCATCTCCAACCTAATAACAAAATATTTAATATACACAGGAGAAAAAAGTAAGGAGAACTTATTTTCAAGGAGTTGATTAAAGTAATTCATTCGAAGGCGTGAGATGCTTCCTTACTGTCAAGGTAGGTAGAGGAAATAATTAAAGAAAACCTTGAAAATGCCTAAACTGGTACCTTTCACCCAGCAAATTTTAATGATGCATGGCCGACGAGAACAGGGACATAAAAGATGCCAGCTATACTTTTTTAGGCAATAGCAGGTAAGATCACCTACTTCTCATAGGTGGCATAAAGTAGCAGGACTGGAGTACTTCAAAGATATCTCACACAATAGGTCTCACAGATTGAGCGCCCCTATGAGTGGTGTCCCACCAGAAGCAGGAATGAGGAAGTGTCATTCCAAAGATGGATCACTAGCAACAAGGGATGGCGGAGCAGGAGGTCCTTGTCAGGCATCTCAAAAGAACCTGCAAAGTGTTTCTGGAGACAAAAACAGCATTTTTCCACGGGCTGTACATATCTTAACTCACAAGGAGACCAGGCATACCTGGATGTGCTCTTTCCTTCTACTCATCCTTTGTTCTTTCACCCAGCTTTGGAGAAGTCAGAAATAGCATCTCAAAGTTAGAAAGCAAGTAAAGTGGAGAAAGAATGAAATAAAAGTGAAGGGAGGGAGGGAGGGAGGGAGGGAGGGAGGGAGGGAGGGAGGGAGGGAGGGAGGGAAGGGACAAATTTAAAAAGACTGGTCACAAGCTATTTCCCCACTATAGACTTCAAAATATGAGTCAAGCCTGAGAACAGCAGGGAAAGGAGAGATTTAGGTTTAGATGAGATTAAAATTTTTATATTATATTCAACTTATTTTTTTTATTTGGGATAGATTATTGCCCAACAGTAATAACCTCCTAGAAGAGTATGCATCCCTGCTTACTTAAGCATGTAAGTTGGCAGTGGCTATATGAACATTCCAAGAGAACTTCCAACCTTTAGTTGGAAGTATGAATATTTGCATCACCCACTGGGAGCTCCTGATTTCACTGAGAAAATATACCCCAGAGAATCTCTTCTCTCCTAGCTTGGACCTCAGAATAAGACAAAATTGTGGTTGATATGCAATCAAGGCATATGCCCCTGAGTAGGATTATTTTTATGTCATTATTGTGACAATAGCTAAATGAGTTCAATAGTAATAAATTTGCACTGACCAGAAGTCAAAGAGAATAAAAAGATATTCAGAAAAATGTTCCCCCCCCCTCTACATTTATCCCAGTAAACAACTGCCCCTCCCTATGGGTAACTACTTTTAGTTCCTTAGGGATATTGCAAGTGATATTTAATGCACACATAATTAAAATGAACATTTTCTCCTATATTGTATATTGCTAGGTTTTAAATTCACTCTCTCACTTTATTTCTACCTAACACTATGTTTTAGTATATAAAGACCATCTTCATTCTTTTTGTCACCACATGGCATCCACCATATTATTATATAGATTGTAGTTTCTATACAATACCTACAAAGTTATCAAGACAAGTCTGAGGACTGATCAAATATATTGTCCAGGGGTAGCCATGGAGGACTGAAAGAGTGGAATTGAAAGCCTGTGTTAAGAAAAAATAAATTTATTTCTTGTCTTGAAACCCTATTATGCTCATAACTCCGTTATGCCATTAAATAATCCAGATGTTAGAATTAAGTGAATACATGTATGACACTTAAAAAAGGATAGTATAAGTATTCAGTATATATTTATTTTTAGAACTATCATTTTCATAACCCACATACTCCATCTGTTGTCCACTCTAAACATTGTATTTGGAAAACTCTGGAGGGTGGAATTATTGACCTCCTTACCAGTGACTCAATTTTTTTTTTCACTTATCACCCCCTTGACTACTTTGCCACATTTAATTAGTTATTCCCTCCTTTTCTTCTCTCTAGCTTTGACTATAATTATCTCAGATAATCAAGGGTTCTCCCATTGTCTGCTTCACTGTTTTCATGGAACCAGCATCAATCACATAGATATGTAAGGCAGATAGGTTCAAAAATAATATGTTCATACATACATACATGTGTGCAATCTTGAAATATCATCATTCTATTCTGTAAAATGGAAAGAATCACATACCTCTCATGAGACTTTTGCAAGGTTTAAATGAGACTGTAAATTACAAACAACATGCCAGGCAAATAGTGGCCTCTGAACATTTATTCTCTTATCTCTGCAATTTTTCTCCTTTTGTTTGATAATCTTCTTGATTTCCACTGCTATCTCTATGCAAGTGACCACCAGATTTCTATAGAACACCACATTTTCCAAGAAACCTACCCACACATGGAGATTGAAACCAACACTACTGGAAGAACAATGGATTACAGAGGAAATTAAAAAATACTTTGAATTGAATGACAACAAGGACACATCATTCCAAAATGTATGAGATGCAGCAAAATCAGTACTAAGAGAAGTTTATAGCTATCCAGGCCCACATCAACAAACAAGAAAAAGCTCAAATAATCTAATCTCACACCTTAATGATCTAGAGAAAGAGCAACAAAAGGATTCAAAAACCAGTAGAAGAAAAGAAATCATAGCAATTAAAAGAAATGAATTTGAAATCAAGAAAAAAATCCAAAAGATTAATGAAACCAAAAGCTGGTTCTTTGAAAAAGTAAAATAGATAAACCTCTAGCCAGGCTAACAAAGGAAAAACAGGAGAAAGCACAAATAAACAGGATCATAAATTAAAGAGGAAAAATTACAACAGATTCAAAAGAGATGAAAAGAATAGTCAGACAATACTATGAGCAGCTATATGCTAACAAGCTTAACGATCTAGAAGAGATGGACCAGTTTTTAGAAAGATATAACCATCCAAAGCTAAACAAAGAAGAAATAGAACACTTAGACCAATATCAAGTAGTGAAATTGAAGAAGTAATCAAAGCACTCCCCAAAAACAAAAGCCCAGGACCAAATGGATTCACAAATGAATTCTACCAAACATTCAGAAGTGAACTACTACCTATCTTACACAAACTCTTTCAAGAAATCGAGAAAGAAGGAATACTACCTAACACATTCTATAAAGCCAATATTACACTAATACCAAAACCAAACAAAGATAACACAAAAAAAAGAGAACTACAGACCAATCTCCCTAACGAACATGGATGCAAGAATCCTCAACAAAATTCTAGCCAACAGAATACAACAATGCATAAAAAGGATATTTCACCATGATCAAGTGGGATTTATTCCAGAAGCTCAAGGATGGTTCAATATCCAAAAATCAATCAATGTAATCCATCATATCAACAAAAAGAAGAACAAAAACCATATGATCATATGAATTGATGCAGAAAAGGCATTTGACAAAGTCCAACATCCATTCATGATAAAGGCTCTCAAAATCCTTGCAATAGAAGGACCATACTTCAACATGATAAAAGCTACATATCACAAACCCACAGCACATATAATCCTCAATGGTGAAAAACTGAGAGCTTTCCCCTTAAGATCAGGAACAAGGCAAGGATGACCACTCTCTCCACTGCTATTTAACATAGTACTGGAAGTCTTAGCCAGAGCAATAAGACAGGAAAAGGACATACAAGGAATCCAATTAAGGAAGGAGGAAATAAAACTATCATTATTTGCAGATGATATGATAACATACCTGGAAAACCCTAAAAGCGCTACAGAAAATCTAATTAAAACAATCGGCCAGTTTAGTAAAGTAGCTGGTTACAAGATCAACGCACAAAAGTCAGTAGCCTTCCTATATACAAATAACCAATCGGAAGAAGAACAAATCAAGAAAAATATTCCTTTCACAATTAAGGCCAAAAAAATCAAATATTTGAGAATAAACCTAACAAAAGAAGCAAAAGTCCTATATAGAGAAAATTATAAAACACTATTAAAAGAAATAGAAGAAGATACGAAGAAATGGTTAGGAAAAATCAACATTATCAAAATGGCTATCCTTCCAAAAGCAATCTACAGATTCAACACAATACCAATAAAAATCTCAATGAAATTATTTAAGGAAATAGACCAAGTATTGATGAAATTCATATGGAGACCAAAAAAAAAAAAACCCCGATTAGCCAAAGCTCTACTAAAAAAAAGAAAAAAGGAGAATGGAGGTATCACACTCCCAGACTTCAAACTCTACTACAAAGCAATAGTAATTAAAACAGCATGGTACTGGAACAAGGACAGACACACATGGAACCATATAGAAAGCACGCAATAAAACCACACAGTATGGACAACTGATCTTCGACAAAGGAGCAAAGAATCTGCAACGGGACAAAGATGGCTTATTCAATAAATGGTGTGGAAAACCTGGTACACCATATGTAAAAAAAATGAAACTGGACCATTATCTCACACCATGTACTAAAATCAACTCAAAATGGATAAAAGACTTAAATGTAAGACCCAAAACTATAAAACATGTAGAGGAAAACATAGGTAAAATGCTGCAAGACTTACACCTCAATAGTGCTTTTGAGGTGGCAGTCCCGTCCCCAAAGCAATAAAAATGAGAGAGAAAATAAACAGATGGAACTACATCAAGATAAAAAGCTCCTGTATAGCAAAGGAAACATTAAACAGAACAAAAAG
>JAGFMF010011739.1:4668527-4718522 GCA_019455555.1 Galemys pyrenaicus | reverse complement strand
AAGAACTCCTAAGACTCAAGAAAAACAAAGTAAAAAACCCAATCAAAAAATGGGCAGAAGAACTTAAAAGACACTTCTCCAAAGAGGACATACACATGGGCAACAGACACATGAGAAAATGCTCAGCATACCCTCATAATCAGGGAAATGCAAATTAAGACCACAATGAGGTACCACCTTACACCGGTAAGAATGGCACACATCAAAAAACCCAACAACAATAAATGTTGGCGAGGATGTGGAGAAAAAGGAACTCTACTACACTGCTGGTGGGAGTGCAAGCTAATCCAACCACTATGGAGGTGGTATGGAGATTCCTCAGCCTACTAGAGAAGTTACTACCATATGAACCGGCAATCCCACTCATAGGCATCTACCCAAAGACACAAAAACACTGATCCAAAAGAGTACCTGTACCCCCATGTTTATTGCAGCACTATTTATAATTGGTAAGACTTGGAAACAACCCAAATGCCCAAAAGTAGGTGACTGGATCAAGAAGATGTGGTACATTTACATAATGGAATACTATTCAGCAATCAAAAATGACAAACTAGCGACATTTATAGAAACATGTAGGGAGCTAGAAGGAATCATACTCAGTGAAACAAGTCAGAAGGCAAAAGAAAAATATCAGATGGCTTCACGATTAGGAGGAATATGAAAGAGCAACAAAAAAAAAATAGAAGAAGCTCAAGGAAATGGGCAATTATAACCAAAAGCAAACAAAAACTCAACAAGACCAAAAAGTCAAAGATAAACCAAAGGGACCACTGGGGGCAAAGACGGGGATGAGGGCATAAAGGGCACAAGGGACTGAGGTGATGGCGCATGGGTGGAATGGTGGTGGGTCCTCCCTGGGGAATACAAATGATGTCAAATATAATTAAATAAAAATTAAACAGTAAAAAAAAGAACACCATGTTTTCTATTTTACAAAAGAGAAATGGCGTCCCATTCTTTCCACGGTGTGAGGACATCTTTCCAAAGATGTTAGTCATCACAAAAAAGGCACCCCCATTACAACAGATTCTTTCCTTGCCTACTTTTCCAAATCATCCTCTTCCTTGACTCTCATTACTATATATGGCACTAGACACCCACTTGGCAAATCTTACTGCCATCTTGGACTCTTTCCTCTCCCATGCCCCATATTTCTCTTCATTTGCCAAGCCCACATGTTTTTATGTAATCAAAGGTCTTCAAGGTTGGAAAGAATTTTGGTGATCACATAGGCAACCATTCCCCATTCCACAGATGAGGAAACCTGAGACCTGGAGAAGAGAAGGTCTAGTTAGAAGAAAGGTAGGACAAAGAGCTGAGTTCTCAAAGATACAGGATGTTGTTCTCACGTTATTGCAAATAAGAAACCTCTTTCTCATCATTTCTGCTGCTTCCAACGTGGTTCGGGTCATTGTTATATCTGCTCCTTATGGCAACAGCCTTCCACCTCTCACCTCTGGCCCAAATTATCTACATACACCTTCCTTACTCATCTCATGCTATTGCAACCCACCATTACCTTGGATTATGCCATTTATTCTACATGCAGACCTAGGGTGCTGTTTTTCATACTTGGTCTTTTTGTAACCACCTTTATAACATCTGTCATGTTCACATTCACATACATTTAACATTTGGCAAATAGTGCCTCAACTCAGTCTTACGTGGAGTAGCTTTCTTTCCACTTAATTTTATCCTGAGCACTAATAAGCTGAAAAATTAGGAGTTTGATACATTAGTATATTTTTAAAGTATGTTGAAATGTGTATGTTCATATTCATGAAATACTTATGTTTTAAGATAAAATAAAAGTACTATCTGCCATGTCACCTAAAACTATGTCAAATACCACTGTTGGGAGACACCACGCCAGTAAATGAGTGAGAATTCAAGGAAAACAGCATTTAGCTTAAAGAAAAACTTCCAATTGGAATGCTCTGAAATTAGTAGGAAGTTTCCAGTCACTAAAAATATTCAAACAAAAACCTGGTCAGTCATTTTTAAGGCATGTTACAGGTGGAATACGTGCCTAAAAAACCTTAGAATAGATAACTTTGTTTTCCCCAACCCAGAAAGTCTATGATTTTTTAAGGCTGATATAGGTATTTTAATTACTCACTACCGAATTAGTGTTTTGTAGAATAAATTTTAACTCACTCTTCCCCACGAGAAAATGATAGCTGTTCTCCATTGCCCTAAATGGAATACTTTGTGAGATGAATGATAATGTTCCTTTTGAATAAAACTTACTCGCTTATTTAATTAAGCAATTTCTTTTCACTACTCCAGACTTTGATTGGAGCTCCTCTCCAAAGAGAAGACACTTGAACCCCAAGTCTGAGGTCATTCTCTAAGTAGAAACTGCTCTGAAACCAATAGAAGGCATGAACATTTTCATTCCTTTGGAGTTAGGAACACTTTGCTTCCTCCTAGATCATAGAATTAAACCTGGGCTACTCTCATTCCTGAATTTCTATTTTGTTTTCACTTCCCATTTCTAAAAAAGAAATAACTACAGCATTCCTCAAAAAGGTGAGAAGGGTCTAGACTACTACTCTCTCTCACCTTCTGAAAAGAAAAAGAATTTATAGCTTTTAGTGGTTGTGAAAACCAGGAAATAATAGAGAAATCATGCATTCTGCAGGAATTCTCCTGAGTGTATTAAATTAAACTGACAGCGTTGATATCGCTATTCATGTTGAAATAATTAGCAATTCTAAGGCTATTAATGGTGTATTGTATCACTGTTTTAGAGTTGGTAGGATGAATGCAAAAACCTTTTGGTGACTTTTGCTCCTAGTAAAATTTAATTAGCCTTAGTTACTGACCTCATGTTTTATGTAACAGTACACTCCAAAATGATCTCATAAAGAATTGAAGTTTCAGAAGAAAGTCATTCTTGCTTTAAAGACTAGTATCACATAAAAGTTCTCTGAGTGTTTTTTAACTACTTTTGCAAAGTATTCTTATAATTGCTAACATTACCTATGGGACTGACTGACTTTGAATTTAATTGACGTGAAAATGCATCTCTTTGACAAGGTCACTTTTTAAAGTGGAGCTATACTACTTTGCATTAGATTTCTGATTTTTTTTCTTTCTAAATTAACTATGATCTATAAAATTATCGATAAAGAATAATACCTTGGCCATCAAATATTAATAATGATTACAAGAGGGGGAAACTACCTTTAATGCACATAAAATTTATGGATGGTAATGATCGCTATTCAACCCGGAAGACGGGTCTGTGCGGTTGGGGGTGGCAGTACAGTGGGTTCCGAAGCAAGGATCTGAGCCAGAAGAGCTACGCTTCAGAAGAGATTTGAGACTTGCTGAACTCAAACACAGGCTTAAAAACAAAACGAAGCAAGAAGTACCACACGTGGTGCAGTGTCGTTGGTGGGGTGGGGGTGGGTTCCATGTTGATTATTTGCAGTTCTACTAGTGCCAGGTGATTGCACATTGTTCTGAAAGTACCTTATGGAAATGATGGTTTGTTTTGTAAATTTTGATTTCCTTTCTCTGACAATTTCACACCTGCTGGACTTTTTGTTCTTTCAGAAAGTTGCTATAAATGCACGTTTTCGGTTCCAGGATAAAGCTCTGGAAAGGATGTTCCACTCTATCCTCTGATGGGTCAGTTGGCCCAGAAGCTTACATTAAAAAACTGCCTCCTGAGCTAAAGTCAGAATTATATCGGTCAAATGAAGCATGAGAGCTCAATATGCTCAGAGTGCAATGTTTAAGCTACATGTGGCTCTTTTCAAGCAATCTTCAGTTCTTTACGAGTTCTTTCTTGTTATTACAATTTTATTGTGCTAGAAGCTACAGGACACATAGTAGTCAGGGCTTTCTTAGTTAATAGCATTTGTGAATATCATTGGAGGCAGGGGTCCCACTCCAGGATGAGTCATCAACTATGAGCGCTGCAGTGATTGCTTTATGGAATGAGAAACAGCATGGTGGGTTGGAAAGTGCATGAACACCAGATGTAAAAGAAAACAAAAGCACACAAACACTGGGCTGAAGACTCAACCATTTGCTGATGTGGAGATGGACAAATCGCTAATTTCCTAGGAGTTTCAATTTCCTTAGCTAGAAAAATGGAGTCAGTGCATAGTACCCTCCAGGTGCTTTTGAGAATCAAATGACACAATATGCTAAAAATATTTGAAACTTCTAAGGATCTAAATATATATAATTTGCAATTCTTAAAAAGACATTTATGTTTGCATACAAGAGCTGGGGTGTAGGCCAGAGGTGAAGGGTGGTGAGAGGCTTCACCAGAGACAGAGTGGGGAGCAAACCAGGCAGATGGACTGAAAGACACTGCTGAGGGGAGCAAAGGCAAAGCAGGAGAGGTCGCTGCACCATGGGAGGGTCCCCTCTTCATTGCCCCGGACTGAACTCCAGCTGCAGTGGCTGCAGATACTTTCATTGTGCTGAGACTTAACCCTTTGTGTCACTAGGAAGGTCCCAAAAGTTGCAATTATTAATGGAGAAAGTTTAATTTTGTTATGTGAGACCTGCCCTGAACAGAACAAGTGGGTTTCACGTCTATGCTCGCTCCATCCATCTCCACAGAGTCAAGATTGTTACATCAATCCTGTATGTGATCAAATAATTTATTATGCCTTCAACTTACGTCATAGTATAGCCTGTCAGCTCAATGCTATATTGACTATTCTATATGGAGCTGTATGTTAGCCCCTGAGGAGTTTAAAGAATATATATGTAATTCAATTAAAAGGATTGAGCAAACACATCAAAGAACTAAAAGATGCTTGTGGAAAATAATGTATGAATCAAAAGAAGTTATCAAACTATTCATTGACAACTGAACTATGTCAAGAAAAGAAACTTTAAGAGGTAACTTTTTAAAAGGTGCTGGGCCTGGGGTAGCCAAGTACAAGGGGGAGTGGTATTTTCAGGGAGAAAGAATGGTATGGCAAGGCAAGGACCTATTATTCCATGACCTCTTTGCTGACTGTTTAACCTAGCAGTTATGCATTTCCCCTGGCTTCTTATTCAGATATTTGTCTGTTAAGTAATAGATATCAGATTTACATCTACATTTTAAAAGTATATGTCCTAAAATAAAATTTAAGCAAAAATGGACTCAATTAAAGATGTTAACATATTCCATTATACCCTTCCAAAACAGAGGGTTTTCACACTCTGTGGTGGCCTAGTGCTTAGGATTCAAACAGGGGGTTTCTGAATAAGGTGATTTTTTTTTTTCTTCTTTACACAGAAAACTTGAAAAGACACATCTGCATTTTTAACTTTTTTTTTTCTTTTCTGAGGTAGAGTAACGATGAGGGTTTTTTGTTGTTTTTTTTTTCCTATTTTTAGACATAACGCTGCATTAGAGGCTGGAAACAAGCTTTTTGTTCAATAAGATATGGTAGATGTCTATAAGTCTCTTATTCAGATTTTTATTTTCAAACAAAAATTCCATGTTTTTTATAATTTCTACCATAAATCACATGGAATTCTTCATGAGGGAAAAAAGTACTATCAAGATCATTTGCTTCTCTTAATATTCTTCTTAAAAGCAAAATCAAAAATATCTGTAAGAGAACTTATCAGCTTTCATTAAGCACATTCCCCAACAGCTACTTGGATAAAACTGTAACTAAGCCATGAGAAAATTTACTATCAATGAGAAAAGCTGAAGATGAGAGTTGGTCCTTGCTGAATGGAAGTCTATGACCCTGGACTTACAGAGGTATCCAGGTAAAGAGGCAAGATGATTCTACCTCACCTTGGATGACTACGCTTCTGCTGTTACTGAAGATTTTCTAAATCCTCTACTAATCACTACTAACTGTACACATAAATTAGCCACTCAAGCAGAATATTTAAAATTGCCTTCCAATTATATTTCTGGACTTTAACCTCTCGAACTAATCAAGAAGAACAAAGAATTCCACTAAAGAAAAACTAACTTCTCTAAGATCTTTTCCATAGACTAATCAGAAAAGGTGTTTGCTTGAATGAAAGTATGATGTGTCGTGTAATACAAATCAGGAAAACTTGGGAGAGAGCATCTGATCTGGAGGTCTGACTTTGAAACAGTAGTGAGAAAAAAAAATACAAAGTCTCAACAATGTCAGTAATTCTACATTGGTGTTAAGAACTTACCTGTCGTAAATGCAAAAAATAAAAATGGAAGAAGCTCTGTGTTTTATTTTCTCACATGAATTTAAAGAAAGACTTGAAAATGGATTCTTTGAGTTGACAGCAGCAGTAGTCAAATCCCATCCTTTAACCCTAAACCCACAGAGGTCAGGAAAAACTCTCGAAAGGGGCTTATTTTACATCACAGCCCCAGGTTAAGTCAAAATAATCCAGGAGGAGGAAAACAACAATCATAACAACAAAAAAATTCCCACAGTGAGCTACACACCCCAGATGCCCAGACTTTCCATGGGCTCTTAATGAGGGTCAGAGGTCAGTGCTAAGGATCCTGGTCAAACAGTGAGAACCAAGATCCTGTTTCCATTTTAATGCCCCTATGTTTATGTTTTGCCTTCTGCAGGGGAAAAACAGACAATTCCACTTCCAGGGAGGCTGGAGAAAAATGCACTGCATATAGTAGTTTGACAGAAAACTAGGGGTGTTCCATGGGGCTAAGAGTATCCTCAGTTCAGAAAAATATAAAACAGCCAAAAAGCACACTGTTGGTTCAAAATTCTCCTCCAACCCTAATCTAAAATTAAAGTATATTATGAAAATAAAGGCCATTGTTTGCAATCTGCCCCTTCACCTCTCCACCCACACACCTCCACAGAAGGCTACTTGTGTTTAAATTTGGCAGAGAGGTTAGTTACATAACCTTCATGAGCTAGTTCAACATCCCAGTTTCCCAATTTGTCATGCCTGACCTTCCTATCACACTCGGCTAAACTTCATTCTATTATTGCTACTTGTTTTGTTTATCCTGTAGACTCATGTTGTAGTTTCTCATTAATTCAAAGTCACCTGCTTTTATAGCCACTTACTTCAGTCAAAATTCATTTTTCTCTCTACAGGAAAAGTTTCCCACATAGGTAAAATACTGGATCTCCTCCCACCAACCCTTAAACTGTCACTGCTTTCTTAGTGTCTAAACCCTTGTCGACCTTTAAAATCAGATACAAATCAACATCTCATGTAGTTCCTGAGCTTATCACTTCTGGATAACTTTAGCTTTTAGTTTCCAGCAGGTCTAGCTGGAAATCCTGAAACAACATGAGTAGGTTCATCCTAAAGGAAAATCCAATGGGGATCGGAAATGCCACAGTTATTTTCTATTCTGACCTTAACCTAATGTCTAGTTAGAGGCCATCTTAAGGTTAAACAGATGAGAGAAAATGACACAATAATCTTGCCCAAGAGACCAGGGAATGTAGTTCTTCAGTCTAGATCAAGTATTGAAAATGAAATAAGCCATCAGCCCTGCTTGCTAGCAATAGCAGTTTGTGGAATATCTACTCGGCACCAAGCTCTGGGATATGCACATCACAAGCGTTATCTCCTTGAATCCACCCAATCGTTTCTGAGGGTAGCTATGACTATTCTTTCCATTTATAAGTCAGGGAACTTAGAATTAAAATTAAAATGCTGAAAAGGACTAGAGGCAGGCTTTAAACCCAGTCTGATCCTAGAGGCAGCAGCCTGTCTTCTTCACTATACAGGCACCCCTTATCCATTATGATTGCATATATGAATCACCTGATGAATTCTATCACTTCCTAACAAGTGTTTGGGTTACAAATATCTGCATGTTGAAAAATAATAAAGAAATAAAGAGCCTGCCGAGGTGATTTTGCTACAAACCAGAGTTGGACCCACTACTATAAATAAAAATAAAGCCAACTGGGGCCTCCCTGGTGGTGCAAGAGGTTAAGCACTACACTAAGAAGCATCCACAGCCACTGGAGCATGAGTTCTATCCCCAGTCAGGGAGGTGACCCACATGGTGCAGCAGACCTCTACTGCCTTGCCTGCTGCTCCCCTCAGCGGTATATTTCAGTACATCTGACTGTTCTGTTCCCCACTCTGTCTCTGGTGAATCCTCTCACCTCCCACACCTCTGGCCTGTACCCCAGTTCTTCTATGTATAAATAAATCTTTTTTAAAAAGATATAATCAATAGTTTTCATGACCTGTGAGCCACTTTATGAATGCTTTTACAACCAATAGGCTCTTTGTAGGCAAAGACTATGTCTTACTGAATTTTGGATTACTTTTTGCAATCGCTCATTGAACACATGTCCACTAAGTGCCTACCTTATTCCAGGAAAAGTAACAACCTTTCATAACCATGAAACAGGTCTTTGGTCTCATAGACCTTAAATACCAATGGGGTGACATCCTATGACAAAGAAGTGCCAAAGTGGGCATTCACAAAGCAGGTATTGACTTGTTAGAGTAAATGCGTCATTTTCCTTTAAGTTTTGATTGAAGTTTTGTCCAGATATAATCTTTAAAAATCATCCTTTTGGTGAACTACTATACTAAAAGACCATATATTCTGTATCTATACCCTCCAACACTACCATCACCCCAATCTCCTTCCTTAGAAACACTAACACTTTGGTTCTATGTGATTTAGAGTGTGAACATGATGCTCTCTATCCATTATTGGAGGAGATGCTTTAATTTTCTTTTTGAGTGCTGATGTTATATCTATCACCCCAATTCATCCATTTTAGAGACCACTGAAATCCAATGGAAAGAGGCAATTCAGGTTGACTATGACTCAAATCCCACCTTGGTTTACCACCAATTTTTCAGTGGCCATAAATCAACCATTTCTGTTATCATAGCCAACAAAGTACACAAATAAACAAAAAAAGATATGTTATTTGATATCCTAATGGTATTATTTGTGAGCTTAGAATTTTTTTTATGATTTTTTTATGAGATTTTTCTGGTCTTGGTTTCTATGCCTGGTAAACAGGAAATACCTCAGAAGCAGCCATAAATTAATTCAAATTTTCAGGCATGTAAATATTTTATGAAAAGGGGAAAAATGTACGTGTAAACTCACATATCCCAGAGTATACAGTTGAAATGACTTGAAATATATTGTTCTTATCAAACAAATAGTACTTCCTTAGTGATGAGTTGACTATCAATTCATTTTTATGATATACCCAATTTATTTTTTCTTGATTTAAAAATATATACATTAATAAAACCTCCTTAAAATAGAAGCAAACACATTTCCAATCCATTTATTTAGTCTTCTGTAATTTGCTTCCCTATTTAAATAGGTCTGATTTTAGAAAATTACCATATTATGTTAAATGAGCATGAAAAATGAGACCATAAAATATTTAGAAATTAAAAGTAACGATATTTGTTAAAAAAAAAAAAAAAAACTCAGTCCCAGTCCCTAAAATAGGCAATACCCATTGGAATGCAATCTAGGAACTTTTATTTAACTGGGAGCATGACCATGAACTTGGGAAACGAGATCAAGCCAAAAGCTTGACTTCTCACTGAAGAACTTCCTGCAAGTGAAAATTAAAGATACATTTACACAGGCCTACCCTAAGGTCCCTTGCAGGTAGTTGGGAAAGGGAAATCACTGCTGTTAAAGGGGATTTGGAGGAAGGAGGACAGAATCATCTGGATAGTGACCCTAGCCTCAAATGCTTGAGCTTGCCTCTCCAGGGGCCAACTGGAAACCAAGTTGAGGCCCAACACAACCTAAGCAAACTGTCTAGGCCAGAGAATTAGAAATTGGGCTTGAGAACTTTCTCACCAGTGTTTCTGTCAGACTATAAACCAAGATATTTTTACTACCTTCTGAACAATTTCCCTCTCCAAACACATTTGTCAATCAAGTTGAACATACTCAAAGGTCTGAGAAAGAAAACTTCCGTGTGTAGGCATGCCTGGCATTCAATTCATTCAATTCAATGCCTACCCTTTGATTTCTTTTCTACTTACTAAATGCTGAAAATGCAATGGTGGATCAGACAAGCAATGTAAAGAGGACTGTATCAAGAGATCTGAGATGTAGCTGGGAACTATGTATTAAATAAGCAAATAATATTTGCACGATCAGCTAGTTTTGTAAACTGGAGCTACTTTAAGACTTTGACTTCTTGGGTTCACTGTATCTAAAACTTAATATCTAACAAAGTAAGAAATAAAAAAATCTACAAGTTGTTTTATTTCCCATTTGAATGTCTTATTTTATTTTGCATTTTTGTTGTTGCTCTTATAAGAGGTCAGAATACAAAGCCTCTAGAGGAAGTGACCCCGAAATCAAATTTCCAGTATACTTATCCATGATCCCTCTGTAGCTTAGAGCCAGATGTCCTACAATAGTTTTACAACCCACGCTGGCACATTATTATAAATTTATAAAGAGTAAACTTTGGGATATGGGGGGAAAATCCTTTAAAAACAAGCCAATCCCACCTTAAACATATACATATTTGGAAAACATCAAATACCTTCTATTCTCTGTAACCATGAGGAGCCTTCTTTACACCTTCTTTGTTTTAGACAACAACTTAAGTGTGTAGGACAATGGTTGCTCCACTGCCAAACTGATGTAACATGATCTTCTACTGAAACTATTTCTTTTCCAATTCATTCTAAAAATAATGGAGCTATATATATATATATATATATACATATATATACACATATATATATTTAAAGGCATCTTAATGAGGGAAAAATAATTAATCTTCTACTTCTTTCAGAGTAACATATTTTCTGTCTTCCTCCCCATCCATTAACCAGAAAAAAAATTTCTTGTTCTTTACAAAAAAAAAAAAAACCAACCAGTATCAACTCAACTCTGGGTCTCTGAGTTACCATGGGGGCTGACGAGATATAAACAGGGAAAATAGGATTTGACCTCTTTGGGGGTGGTTTCAATGCTAAATATTCTTACTTGTGTTTGATTAATCAGTCTTTAAGGTGGTCTTCATGCTGGGAAATACAAGCTTTACAAACTTCTTTCTAAAGGATCTAAAATTACTTATTTCACACCTGTGTGCAAAGGGTTACTTTTTGTATCAAATCGGGTCAAAATATAGAACTTTAGAAAGTGTGTGTGCATTTCAGAGAGGGTGAGGAAAGTGGGCTCCTGGAAGTCTCTCAGACAGATAGCACAGTGGGAGGGAAACGAAAC
This sequence comes from Galemys pyrenaicus, assembly GCA_019455555.1. Taxonomy (NCBI): domain Eukaryota; kingdom Metazoa; phylum Chordata; class Mammalia; order Eulipotyphla; family Talpidae; genus Galemys; species Galemys pyrenaicus. The sequence continues at coordinate 4,707,367 of JAGFMF010011739.1, read as the reverse complement.
GCCCTTCTGTTTTCCATTAAAGTTATGTTCTGCACCAAGTTTGATTGCTAGACATCTGGCAGTCTTTTCTCTGATAACATAGTTCAATAGAGTGGACAATACTAAGTCTTTGAAGCTCTCCCTGTAACTCTTAAGTGGTAGGTGAACAAGAGGAGATAAGAACTCTAGATTTCCCCCTTCTAAGAAAAGTGACAAAAGAGGGTTATAGTGTTCTCTTTTCTTTTCCTCTTTTTTTTTTTTTTTAAAGGTCCCTTCGTTCCCTTCCCCTTAAATGTGAGAGAGAAAAAACTATGGGGAGAGAGTCAGTAAACTGCTTTGCCCACCTCCACTGCCAGAGAAAGACCTTTCCTTCAATGCTGGTTTAAAAGAACCGAGAACTGACTGAAGTATTCATGATCAGGTTTTTAAACACGTTTGGTAATTTGTAATGAGAGAGAAGCAGAAATCACAAAATGAGATCTGAAAGATTCTCCTGCAGCGTTTGGACCTGAACAAGATGATTCATCATTTGTTTCCTGAAGAGTCTTCCCTTTGTTTATCCAGGCTATCACTTCTTACAACAACACATTTTAAATTGAGAATCAGCATTTTGAAGGTTAAAAAAAAAAGAAAACAAAGCAAAAAAACCTGCCAAGATTTCCTAGTACAACTTTACATTTTAAAGATGCGCAAACTGTATCTTAAAGAGGCAAAGTGACCTGCTCAATGGTACACAGTTATGTAAGAATACTTAAAGTAGTTTACAAGATGCATATAGCAAAAGAAATTTTACAGATGGGCCTCCTTGGTGGTGCAAGGGGTTAAGACACAGCACTATGAGGCTGTCCACAGCCACTGCAGCACAAGTTCAATCCTCAGCCCGGGAAGTGACCCATATGGCACAGCAGACCTCTCCTGCCTCGTCCACTGCTCCCCTCAGCAGTGTGTTTCAGTAGATCTTCCTGTTCTTTTCCCTACTGTCTCTGGTGAATCCTCTCACCACCCCACACCGCTGGCCTATACCCAGTTCTTGATGTGTAAATAAAATCTTTAAAATCTTTTTTAAAAGGGGGGGGGGATTTTACAGACAAAGACATGGGTGTTATGAAAGTAAGGGAGAAAGAAATAAAAAACTGTGATGCAGTAGAGTCCTATATAGGTAACAGTAGAGTTGTGTTGGCTACAAATTTGTCTCTGGGATACATAGCAACCCATATAAAGAGAGAGAGAAAAAATGATCTGTTGTATATTTTCCATCCACAGATTAAAAAAAGTTTTTCATCTGTACGCTCACAAAGAAGTCCCGACTTTACAGTGTACTTCCAAAATAAATGCATGTCTTCAACAGTAGGTTTCATGGGCATCACTTCCTCAAAGCAGTCTTAAGTCATAATGCTGAAAAATAAGTAAGCTCACTCCTACTAGAGAACAAAATGATTCCATTTAGGAGCATGGCCTTGAGGCTTGGCTCCGTCTTGAGAGGAAATTTGGAGGAATGGAAAGACTAGAGATCTTTCAACACATTTATTGACTGAGCACTTACTCTTTGATGGGCTATATTGTAGGTGCATCACCCAGGCAACACTCTCAGATACATACTACGTCTCTCATTTTACAAATGGGGAAATTAGGTATCTGACTTGACCAAGTGCACACAGCTCACGGAGCCTGGAAACCCACAGCCTGTCTCCAGAAACTGAACCCTAAGCTACTCTGTGCTACTGGCTAATATCAGTACCACTTCCTAGTAGCGTCTTTTTCTTTCCTCTGTGTGCTTTCAACAGTTCTCAATCTTATCAGGTACCAATTACAAACCAGTAAATAAAAAAATTAACTTTTTGGTGAACAAACTGTCTTTTCCCCAGTCTGTACCCAATCTGTTGGATCCATTTTGAAGAAACACTATTTCCCAAATTGATTTTTACCAAAACCAACCAACTTTTAAAAATGCTGAAAAGGACAGTTTTGTTTTTTCCCCTAATCTCTGTAGGAAAATAGAACAGGAAATGCAAGTCAAGTTCCAGGGCTCCCAGTGAAATAATTCACCATAGAAAAGGCTCCTGACACCACAGGGAAAAGGCACTTCTGCTAACACTTCTAAATGTCCCTTAACCATGCTCTCCTACTTACTTTGTAATGATTGCATGTTTTCCCTTTGGGCCTACTAAAGTATTTAATTGCAATTACACTCATTTACATAGCAGATGAAGCTAATTGCTGGTATTAGTTACCAAATGTATGCTTGTATTGTGAGGGTGAAAAAAATGCCCTACAGAAAAGAAAATGACTGTGCCTCTAATTAAGGAGTTATGAAGTCAGAATGAGCTGGTTCCAAGATGTAAATATGAAATTGAGGGCTTTCAGAACTCTATAATGGTTTTTTATTACTCCATCTCACTTCCTTGATTACACACAATGTTTAGGGACCAAAGATAAATACAGTGCAACGTTCACAGTGCTGACCTGATTGCAAGGCACGTTCTCTCACAAGCAGATTGAAATAAATGCAGTTGTCTCGCAAGCCCATGATAAATAGTAGGTTGTGAGTACCTGGTCTTCATTTGCTTGGCCATTCAACTGCTAATCCCGGCTTCACTTACTGCAAAAGCAAAATTGCCATCATCAAATGTTGCCTCAAATTGGTATTTGAGGCTTGTTTTACACACTCAATACAGAATAAACAAAGAAGTCATGAAATATAGTGCAAATTCTTTGGAGAAGACCAGAAGTCACAGACTTCTAGGCTGTCCTGTTCTTCCCTCCTTAATTTCTGTGTTGGCACTGGTGTCGTTTTGGACTCAGTAGATTCACCATAATCTCTAAATATGGAACTTTTGGGGTGACTTATCCTAAAGAAACTTGCAATCTTATTGGGCAGACAAAATTTATAGCCCTGAGAGCCATATCAGCATCTTATTTCCTCTTGTTTCACGACAGAAAAAAATTAAGTTAGGATGGTAATCATTAACAAAAGATGGCAGTAATTAGTAAACTAGAGGGCAGAAATGACATGAGTGGGTTTGAGCATAATAAGAAACTGTCTTTGTGTCATAAAGATTTGCAACAAACAGACAACAACTCTCCTGGTCACATTATTCCAGTTGCCTGGATGAACAGACTCAGGTATTTAAGAGTTTCTGTCTTTACAATGATTTTTTCCATCAGTAACTTTTTCTTTCTCATAGTCTTCTTCTTAGTTCTGACTTTCCACTATCACTTCCCACAATTTCTCTTAAAGATAAATTGTATGTTAAAAAAAAAAAAATAGATGGAGAAAGGGAGAAAGAAGAAATGTGTGTGAGAGAAACACAAAGGGAAGGTGGAAAAAAGGAGGAGGAAGAAGAGGAAGGAAGGAAACTATTCCGGGCTTAAAATATATTTGCTCTGTTAATTTTCTCTTTACTGAATGCTTAGCTATAATATTGCACTGTATGGTGTTCAATTACCTACATGGGTCATTTCATGAAATGAATCTGGCTGTAGGCCAAGCTTCTGCCTCTCCCTTTTCTCTTTGTTAAAAAAAAAAAAAAAAAAGTGTTAGGGGAGTAAAAAAGAGGGACAGAACAGAAAGGGTGAAGAAAATCATCCACACCACCACCAACTACATTCCATGGATGCCATGGCCTCGCCCTTCTTAGTAAGCATTCTTTTTAAATATAGGCCTTTGGTAAACCAATCCCAGGTGGTATGATGACAGGGTCAGCTGAGTGTTATTTTTTAAACTTGTGTGCAAAATCAGTTTGAGTTTTGTCTCATCTCTGGGGCACTCAGGCAGCGCAATCACTAGGTTCTGGTGCCAAATGTAAACAGGACATCCTTTCAGATAGCCAGGTCCAGCTGGAGAGAACACACACCCTCTGCTTCTTGCCCTGTTCGGGAAACCCACCCCAGCCCTTTCACAGAGAGAAGCTGGAGCAGGGAAACCTACCACTGCATGTGGGATGTAAACAGATTCCTTACATCTTTTTCTCACGATTGTTTGATATGTTCCTCACCATCCCTTAATTCTTAAGCCACAGCAACACCTGCAGGTTAAAATTGTCACAGACACCCCATGACTGGGACTTGTCATGAAGTTTTCCATTCACTGAGGAGAATTTCTGTCAGGAAGGTCAGGGCTAACAGGTTAGTTGAGAGCTCGTTGAGTATAATTTCCCGATTTGCAAATAATAATAGATACTGAGGAGTTAAAAAAAAAAAAAAAGGTGGCGCCTTCAGGTGAATCTCTGACAGGTGCTTTTAAAAGCAGGTGGATCACAAAAAAAGAAAAACATGAATTCTACTCTGAAGAAGATAAATATATATGTACACATATATGTATGTATATATTCTCATCATTTCTCTATTTACACAACACTTTAAAAAAACATAAGATATATTAGCAAGAGGTCTGAGAGTTACACATTACAATCTTTGTAGAAGTTTAAAGGTTAAAGGTATCATTGAGAAATGACTAGTCAGGAAATGCTTTAGAGAGGAGGTGAGATTCTCACAGGCCTCCCTACTTCCATGCTGGCAAAGAGGAGGAAATATTCTCACTCAGAAGTTTAAGAATGGCTGTCTCTAATCATGGTTGATAAAATGTTACTTTTATCTCTACTGCCATTTATTTTTTCCTCTTTTACTTTGTCTTCTTATTTTCCATTACCCTTTACACTGAACCTATTTCAAACTCTATATGACCCCTTTTGGATATGTGCCCAACTCAACTGACTTCTCTGCAAATTGCTCACAGAAGTCAGTCTCCGCCTTACTGAACTTCATTCAGTTCTTTGCTCATCTCACTAGCTCTCCCAAGAAGAGGTGATTAGACCAAGGATGACTGGCTGATCCAAGCTGATCAATCTATTTCTCTCAGGAATTTGGAATTCAATCATTAGAGAGTTCAGGTAGTTTCAACATGTGATTAAAATCATATCAGATACTCCTGAGAGCTATGTACTGGCCTTGTGTACCTAAAACAGAGTTATTCTCTGGTTTTCATAGGATCTATTTCAAACCCTCTCCAAGAACTTGCCCTCAGTCATGCAGTCATCACCTATATTCTATAAGTTGCCAGATAATGTAAGTTGTTTTCCATTGTTGGCAACCAAAGGTCTTAACTACAGTTCAAGTCCTGGATTAGAATATTGTCCCAGTAGTTCCATCTGAAAATGTTTCTTTTTCCAGGCCATCTATCTAATTCTAGTATCAACCCATCCCAAGCATTAAGAGTAAGTTCAAACTTCTCCATTTTCCTTTTTGTCTCCAGATCTGTCAAAGGAATAGCATGGTCTAGGATAAACAGGATTTAATACCAGTTAGCTAAAATCAAATTACTCATAGCAATTTCTGAAATACTAATTAAATAGAAGGAATTAACCACTGGGATCTCCAGTTAAGTCTAACACCTACCTAGTGTGTTTACTTCTCAGAGCAGAAATAACATTGCTACTTCATGTCTTCTTATGGTAATATCTATATGATTTATTAGCATTTTTAAATATTTAGTAAAGCTGATACACTTCTATAATTTCATGGAGTAATGTTTTGAGATATTCACAAAAGAATGTTGTTTTGTCAAATTTGTTTTTACTTATTTATACATAGAAGAAGAATTTATACATAGTAGGCCAGAGGTGCAGTGGATGAAAGGATTGACCAGAGTGGGGAGCAGAACAGCCTATCTACTGAAATACACCACTGAGGGGAGCAGCAGGTGAAACAGGAGAGATCTCTTGCACCATATGGGTCAACTCCTTGGCAGGGGTCTGAACTCAGGCCACAGCCATAATAGTATGAGAAAACTAAGACTTCACCCACCAGGGAGGCCTGCATGTTGGTTTTTAAAAGAATTCCCGAATAAATTTGAACAATGAGCCAACTGTAGTTAGAATCAATTTACTGATTTCATGCACAAATTTGAAGAGAAGAAAATATCTATGAGAAGACTGATGATTTTCATCAGACTATCAATATTCACTGCCATATTCAAGTAAACAATCTGGTTCTTGCAACCAAAGTGATATTTTCTGATCATCACTGATGTCCTATTTTTTGAGAAGGTCACAGAGACCCTGAAGCATTACACTCTCTTTCCCATATGTGAGTGCTCACTTCCCCAGCACACACTCATCTCACAGCATCACCACTGTAGAACTCAAGACCAGGTCTAAGCCAGCTTGTGAAACAGAGATCTGTTTCAGTATCTTCTCCCCAGACATCATTACCTTTGATGACCTTACCTGAGTTCCTGCCCCATGCTTCCTATTCATTTATATTGGTTCCTACTCCTATTTATACTGGTTCATATTTTCTTCATAGAAATAGCAACCAATACTATGTCACCTATATGTGTTTAATATTAGTTTTTATTACTGATACATTCCATAGGTGCAAGAATTTTATTCATCCTGTTCATCACTCTTGAACATCTGCTATTGTGTCTAGCTCATAATAGGGACTCAGGAATTATTCCGTGATGAATTGCATGCATGACTACTGCTGAGTATAGTAGAAGCAGCCACTACAAGGCCATGATCGCAGTCAGCAATGAGTCACTTAACCACCCATCATTTTGGGTGAAAATAACCTAACCCAGCCCAAGAGCTACCCTGGAGTGACTTTCATAAGACACAAAACACACACTGAGCATTTAAATGATCCCTCAAAAAATGCTTTGGGACATTGCCTTCTCCACAAAAGCTATTAAAAAGATTATATCTTACCATTTACTAATTTTGGAGTTATATAAGATAGAATTTCAGTCAAGACAACTTTTACTACTCTTTGGAGTTCATCAGATTAACCAAGAAGTTAAAACTGGAAGTAAAAATTCTGGGTATCAGGGGCCTCCCTGGTGGCGTAAGGGGTTAAGGCTTAGCACTGAGAAGCTGTCCACAGCCACTGCAGCAAGTAGCTGCAGACCTCTCCTGCCTTGCTCACTGCTCCCCTCAGCAGTATATTTTGGTCAATCTGCCTGTTCTGCTCCCCGCTCTATCTCTGGTGCGTCATCTCACCCCAGTTCTTATATGAATAAAAAAGAAATCTTTAAAAAAAAATTAAACCAGATGAGTCATTCTAGGTTTTCGCCAGTATCTTTTCATCCATCTCCCCTCCCCTTGCCCACATATCCATGTATACCTGCTAGAAGAGGTTACACTGGTCAAACTATATGTGACTCTGGTAAAATCCACATAATACATCTAGAATTTATTAGCTTGTTTCTATATTATGGCCCCATGGAAGTCATTTGGACATACTTCACTTCAATTTCCTTTTCGTGAATTGAGGTTATTATTGATCTATTTACGCCTAGAGTTTTTGGTATTATTCTGTTTTGGTAAAACACTTTGGGAGCCTTCCAGGGGAACTGTCAGAGAAAACTAAATATGTGCTATTAATTTTTTTAAATGGATTGAGCACATTCTGGGTACAAAGCACTGAACTGGTTGTTATGGAAGACACAAATGTGGCTGATATTTTCTGCCTTTAAAAAGTCTATAGTCTAATGTGGAAATTAATCTGTATATTATTTACTAATGCTAAAACCACAATATGAGAAACAACATATCTTTAACTTCTGTGGAAAAGAGACATATACATTTTTTATCTTCCAGAATTTTTCCCACAAATTTGTGGAAAAAATAATGAAGGACCTCCCAAGATACTGAAAAGGTATAGCCCAAAGAACTTAGGCAAGTAGCTGAATAATTTTCTACATTCAATTACTTGACTGAGCTGAAACTGTCCTTGAAGGTCATTCCTCTCCATAGACTGTAGGCACTTGCTGTAGAGGGCCCTGCTAACAGTGTTTACCTTGTTAACACTAACCGTGAACTTCAGGTCCTGCTGGATGTACTCAAAGGGCACTATAACACAGAACTTCAAAGCCCAAGAGACAACTAAAAAGAAATGAAGATAACAGTTAAGGGAAACTGGAAAACTGAGTGGTTTGAAATAAAATTACACAAAAGAAAGCCAACAGAAGACACATCAGGTGAGATGTTTGCACACTGACCTTGTCACACAGCTTAGTTGCAGGACAAATTTATAGTGTTCCAGGAACTGCCACCTCAGGAGAACAGATTTGGAAGTGGTGCTGTATAACTGATAAATGCTGAAATTTTGATACTCAGGTCCTTTTTAGCTTATTTCATGGTAAATCCCAGAAATGGTAAATTTTAACGTATCTATGAATGTTCTAAACATACATCAGAGGCTGCTGTCTCTAGGGCTGAGGCAAAACATTTTCTTCCTAATTTTTGTTCATGTATTTTTGAAAAGGTTCGTCATTGAATGTTTTACTAAAAAAATCAATCAAGGAAATTTAAAAGTGAATCATACTCTCCCATTCTGGACTTGGAGGTTGTCCTGCCAGTTTTGCACCAGATACTCCAAGGAAAAGAGATTTTCTCCAGGACACTGTTGGGAAGGCGGAGGGAAAGGGTTTAGGGCACAAAGAGCACAAGGGACTGAGGTCATGGTGCACTGGTGAAACAGTGGTGGGAAACCCATGGGGACCACAATCGATGCCAAATATATATAAATAAAGGAATAAATAAATAAATAATGGGATCTTCTTCAAATAGATCTCTCTCACACTTCAAAATTTTCCACTCTTTAGAAGCCTTAGTTTTTGAGACAGGACATGAACCTAGGATTACATGCAGCTGTCCTAGAAGTAGGTGTGTCTAGGAAATGCACTGGTGACAGGGAACAGTGGAGGGCATATTTATCTGGCTCTGTGGAAGCTTGTGGAAATTTTTTCAGATATATTTTATGGAAGGAAAAGAGGAGTCAGGTATTTGGAATTTAGGTTAAAACTCTACCCATGGAGGATTAAGAATTACTAGCACACAAAACTTTCCAACTTTTAGTTTAGGGAAGTTAATGTTGTGTGTGCTTGTGTGAATTTAGAAGTGCGAAAAATTCCGGTCTTGGATAGTCACATTTATTTTCTCTCTCTGAACCCAAATTTTCCACAGACACTAATTGTGAATCTAGCTAATTTTCTCTTATTTCAGTATGACCCTACTATAAAATTAGACTCTATTAAAGAAATGGAGGGGGAGGAAGAAAAATAGAAGGAGGGGTATGAGGAAAAGAATTCTCTCCCTCCTTCTTTACTCTTGTATTTTTATTTCCATAGGCTTAAAATTACTTTATATTCATCCTCCCTAACCATTACTTCCTACATTTTTCCCTGTGTCCACTTTTTAAATTAAGCATACTACGTAAATTAAGCATACAGCATTGGGTTCTGAATCTCTAATACGTTTCATTGCATGTTTACAAAAAACAACTGGTGTGCTTTATTTAAAAATCAATTCACTTCAAGAAGCACAACTAAAAACTTGGAGAAGATTAATGAAACTGGTCCACCATTGAATCTCTACAAGCTACCCTTTTTCATGTTGGTCTTTGACCTATCCTGCTCAAGATTTATAGTTTCAGGAAGCCTAGAGTTTAACAACACCATAAAGAAGTTGACACTCTCCCCATTACTCCTCTTACCTCTTTGTATCATTTTATGTTAAAGTAGCCAGCCTGTCAAGTGCTTTGGCCTTGCAGAGATGAGCACTAGAAATACATAAATACATAGATGTCTTCTTATATAGACTTTTTCTAACCAAATCTAGCTGTAAGGGAATATAAAAGACAAATGTGTTGACAAATGACAAGATGTTACTCACTGTAAAAATATTATTGCGTGCACACAATTTCCTGTTATGGTGCATATATTGAATGCAACTTTGTTCAAAATGAACTGCATATTAAGAGAAACATCTTGCCTTCCGATCTATTCTAGCTTGATTTTGAATGTTCTGCAAGTAGCTTTTTGAAAAAGCTTGCCTTGAACCTAATAATCACAAGTAGACATGCATTTGCCCCATGAGATGCCACAAATTAAAAAAATGGGATGAAAAGTGATTTTGGCCAGAAATTGATAAAAATATTTCAGATAAAGTATGTGAATGTATAACTCTAGAGACACATTAAGAAGTGTTACTGCCAACCTCTGTTGAAATGAGTACTCTTCAATAATGATGTACGATAGGCACATGGCTCTTTGAATTTGTATGTGTAGTTCAATTAAGTCAAGGTCTTTATAGGCAAACTTGGCACCAGAAATACCATTCATGTTTGTGATGTTCTTGGAAACCCTAACCTCATAATCATTCATGTATAATTGGTTTTAATGTATTGGTTATCCAAAGAACATACATTGTAGATCCAATATCTCCTAGCAATAAGACTCATGTAGCGATTTCTTATTTAGCTGAGTTGATTATTTAACACAAGATGTCAAATGTTAAAAATGATCTATCAGGGGTTCACATATTCTTATTCTCCAATAAACATTGGCGTACTTAAAAAGCAGGTTAATATCACATCGCATAATCATAATTAATAAATCTAAATTGGAGCATGTAAGTGGAGCAAATTACACATGAAGAGAACAGCCCGAATGCCTGATTGTACTCTTCTCAAGCAATGCAGGACTCTTGGACACAGAACTTTAGCAAAATCATGTCACAAAGGGCATTAGGCCTTAGCTAGGGTAATGAACCTAGAAGTCTGATTCTGTCGGATTTGGCTGTTGGACCAAATAGCTCTATCCAAAGGTTATTCAGGATTCTCAGTGTTAATTACACTCGTCCTGGTGGTTTATATTATGTCTGGAAAGAGCATAACGAACAAGTTCATTCTGGATTAGACAAGGCACACGGTAGACACAACACTGAACTCAAGGTCTATATTTGGGCATCAGCATGGGCAAATTCTAACTGCATTTGGCAGAAATGCAGGTCTAATGATTCTTCCAAGACTAATCCAAACACAGGCAAATGACTGGATTTGGTAATTGGCAGTATACCATATTTCCTACAAGAAATAGGTCCACTGCTTTGTCCAGTACTTTTTTTTTATTTGAAGTAACTAACTCTAAATTTTTCCTATTGTCTTCTTTAGCCTACATATCTTACAGAACCACCATGCACAAGGAGGCAGATATTTTTCCATTAGATCTTCAGGGTGGGGATTCTATTGAGGTCAGTGTTTCAGTGCTTGGTACAGGATGTCCCTTCAGCTTTCTGAATCTTGGCTCAGTGAAGTCACTGATAAGCCTAGCCCTTGCTCTTGATTTCCCACAGAGCTGGAAAAGTATAGCCAAAGTGACTCGGGAGAAGTGGGTAAAATGTATTTTCCCAGCCCAGCCAGCTCCCTCTGTCCCCTCCTCCCCAACATACTCCCACACACCATCTCTGCCTCTTTTTAATTTTTTTCCCTTTCTCTTTGGCTTATGCTGTTCTTTTTTGGTCTCTGGCCCTAGTTATGACAGCTGATTGACATAGCTGGCACTTCCCTTGGTGTCTGGTTAGGCAGAATTCCCCCTGCAAAACAAGGATGCAAAACAAAGAACAGACAACAGTGTAGAAAGGAAGACTGAACAAAACAAAACCAAGAGACAAGCAATGCTGTTTGCTGAAAATATTTTTAAATTTTTCAAAAAGAGAGCAAACCTTTAAAAGATTGTTTTAATCTTCTGTGTTCTTTTTTCTTCCCTCCTCTCCTTCTAACCGTCCCCTCCCCCCAGCCCATACACACCGATTTTTGGCTTCCATTTCTCCATCTGCCTTCTTCCTTGTATTTTTTTTCCTGAGTCACAAACATTTTATCAGTAAGAAGTTTCCCTATTTATGACCTTCCTCAGAGCCAAATATCTGTTTCATCTTATTTACTTTTCTACCTGATTGCATCAAGTAAAATTGTGAGTGATTATTGTTCTGCTTCCTCCATTTAACACTTTTTCTTCCATTCTCCTACAGGACACTACTTTCCATGCTGCCCTCACAACCAGCTCTATGCAGGATACCAATCCTCAGATGAAGATATTCTTCCCTACAAATCTATCCCATGATAGATAACTCTATTTTCCCTTAAATATGGGTAGGCCATTTGCCTAAGGAGATTCTCTCAGTTCTCTCCCACAGAACATCAGACAACATTATATTCATTGAAGTACTGATAACTTAATATGTCATCCCTCTGGTGGAATATGCCATTTAATATTATTAAAGCAAAGAAATAAAGTGATGGAAGTTTAGGCTTCAACAACAAGACTTCTGAGTTATATTCTGATTTTATAATACAACCAACTAGCTATCCTACTGAGGAGAGAGGTTTGTACTAGGTATTGGGCAAGGTCCTAAAGTTCCTTACCCCTTTTTTTTTTTACTTATATCAACTTTTTATACAATTGGAACTCGATAATGTTCTAAAGCTCACGTTTTATGTATTTAATTTCCCTGAACTTTAAGGAGGCTAACAACCTTACATACTTGCCTTCCAGAGTATTTAAGTTATTTTTGATATTATGTATCTGATTAAAAGAGTTACATCAAGAATATATAAAGAACTCTTCAACTGAAACGTATAAAAATAACACAATTATGAAATGACTAAAGGTTAAATAGACATTTCATCAAAGAAGACACATAGATGAGAAATTCTAAGTATACAATGCTCAACATCACTAGTCAGTAGGGAAATACTAATTAAGGCCATGAGATACAAAACACCTCTTAGAAGGCTAATTAAAAAAAAACAAGAACTGGCCATACTAAATATTGCTAGAGATGTGGAGGAACTGGATGCTTTCATACCCTGCTGGTGAGAATGTATAATGGTACAATGTCATTGGAAAATAGCTGCTGCTGGTTTCGGAAAAAACTTAAATACATACCTTTCCTATCATCTAGCCATTTCACTCTTTGGCATTCACTTAAGATGCGAAAACATATGTCCATACAAAGATTTGTAAACAAAAGTTCCTAACAGCTTTATTTACAATAGCCTCAAATGTGGAACAACCCAAATATGTATCATTAGTAGGTGAAAGATTAAACAAATTATGACATGTCAGAACAATAGAATACTACTTAGCATTACAAAAGGATGAACTGATCTTTACATGAAACAACATAAATCTCAAAATAATCACAAAGAATAAAAAAGAGAGTAAAACCTCAAAAGCCATAAAGAATACAAACTTTACATTTTTCTAGAGTTTTGTATAAATCAAATTGTAAATGAATCTATAATGACAGAAAGATTTGCCATTGCCTGGAGGGGAGCAGGGAAGAGTTCACAAAGGGGAATGAGGGAACGCATAGGATAATGGGAATAGCTAAACATGTCAAAACCTGTCAAGTTGCACATTTTAAATATGTGACATATCATGTGTTGATTATACTCAATAAAAATATAGTAGCTTGCAATTATGAGATCTCTGCTGTTTTCTCTGCCCATATTTTACCAACCTACCTTTCTTTTTCCTGTTAAATTTTAATTACGTTTTCTTACTTTTCCTTCATTGTAGAACCCTGTTCTGGAAAAAGGCCCCAGCATCAGTTTTGAGAGTTCACAGGAGTTCAAAGGCCTTGGACCCCTTGAACTTTTCTCCTCTCTGAATGAGCAAAACCTCCTTCAGTTTAGCTGCACAGCTAAAATCTGCCCATGCAACCAGGAAATACCCATAGTCTATTTTGACGCTCTCCTTTTCTCATTCCTGTTCTCTGTGCTCACTTTCCCACAGTCTTCAAGAGCACGCAGCCTGCAGTCACACAGTTTGTCCTTTCCTTCATGGCCTTCAGCATTTATGGGGATGACTTATCACCTAGTTTTATCTTTTCTTCATGGTTCTCATACATATTATTTTCACTCTCTTCTTTAATTGAGGTAATATTGGTTTACAGTGTTGTTTGAGTTTTAGCAGTATGGTAACTCTCCCCTCCGGTGTTGTTATTAGCACACCATACCCTTCACCGAAACACCGATAGTCCACCACCACCATTGTCTACTATGCTCCCTCCTCACTTTGCTCTTGCCCTCTTTCTGGTGAGCCTCCTCTGGTAGCCTCAAGTTTACAGTCAGAGGGCCTCCCTGGTGGAACAAGGGGTTAGCACTGCTCCAGGAAACTATCCACAGCCACTGAAGAATGAGTTTGATCTCCAGGCAGAGGTAACCCACATGACACAGCAGACCTCTCCTGCCTCACCCGTGGCTCCCCTCAGTAATGTATTTCAGTAAATCTGCCTGTTCTGTTCCCCACTCTGTTTCTGGTGAGTTTTCTCACCACCCCCTCACACCTTTGGCCTGTACCCAAGTTCTTGTTTGCATAAACAATCTTTAAAAAAATGTTTACAGTCAGATTTTGAAGCCCTGTTACTTTATCTTAAAGGCTATAAGTATGTTTTTACACAAATTTTACATAGATTTGGGAAATTCCAAAAACTATACTGCAACTCCTGTCTCTATCTTTTTAGAATACCTGCTTGATGTCTTTTGACTTTGAGATTTTTTTTTTCAAGAATAATTTTATTACCATTTAATAAAATGCAAACATTCTACTTTGGTAAGGCATCATATACTAAAATGAGTTGTCTATTCAAGTAGTATTTGTTGAGTGACTACATCCCGGATGACATGCCAAGCTTTGGGGACATAGTAGCAAAAAAAAGCAGATAAGGTCACTACTTATCTTCAAGTAAGCTTAAATTCAAGAAGGGAAACAGAGGAACAAATAAAATATATTGCTATGGTTAATATTTGTGTTTTCCCCAAACCTGTATGTTTAAATCCTAAACTCTGAGATGAAATATCACTAGTGGGGGTCCTTTGTGAGGTGATTCAGTCATGAAGGTGGAACCTTCATGTGCCCTGATAAGGGACTCAGTGCCCTGATAAGGGATGCCCACAGAACTCCCTCAACCCTCCCACTATGTGAAGACACAGTAAGGAGGTGCCCTTTAAGAACCAGGAAGCAGGCCCTCATCCGTCACCAGATCTACCAGCACCATAATCTTGGAATTCCCAGGCTCGAGAATGATGATAAATAAATGTTTGTTGTTTACATGTCACCCAGTTAATGGTGTTTCTGTTATAGCACATTGAACAAAGTCATTATTTCAGGGTTTTTTGTTTTTTTCCACTTAGTTTTTTTTTTATTTTTCTTGAAACATCTACTTTAATCAATGATTGTGGTACTGCCTTTCCATATACCAAATTATTAAATATACATACACACGTACACACTACTCAGTTTGGGAGTTTTCCTATTTCATGGACCCAACCCATTTCTCAATTACTTTTTTAATAATAAAAAAAAAAAGTATTGATTTTTACCCTTGGTTTTCAATACCATAAGTATGTTGGGAATACATCTACCATGACAGTTTGAACACTATTTACCATTTGTACTATTTTAGGTTTTAAAAGGATCATCATGAAAAAGGTTATTGAAGCCCTAGTAATAGGAGGTGTAACTTAGGAACAGCATATATAATAGGAAGAAACAGGCGCTGTCATTTTAATATTTTAAGTGAGAAATTAGAAGAGGACTGAGACTGAGAAAAGAAAATAGAGATGCAGAAGCAGGACAGGAGAGAGCAGACTGATACATGAAAATGAAGACAAGATTATAAACGGAAGGAGCTGCAAAATGATTATTTCATCGCTCATCCACAAAGAGAAAGATGGAGCAACAATGGAAAAATGTGCAAACACTCAACAGTGTTTTGTTCGAAGACAGAAACTTAAGAGTTTTGTTTATGGTGAGGAAGCAGCAGGAAGGAGAGGCTTTATAGAAATAGCAATTTTATATGACTAGAATCTCCGTATAAAGTACTTTCACAAATTTCTCACAATCTTTGGTGGAAGTAGGGTCAAATACTGTTGTAGCTACTGGGTATACAGAGATATAAACCCCATGCTCTCTTGCCCCATGAGATACAGTCTACTAAAGAGGAGAGGAAAGTAGACTTACTTAATTTGTTAATTACAATAATCATCTTAAGTTGATTATTAACTATCTTGATTGCTGATGGATTTTATTCCTGCAAAATGCCTTAACAAACAGCTGAGTCATAAAGTTTAAATAGGTTGTCTACTAGGGCTTATTAATAGAAGATTCCAGATCAGGACAGAGTCTCCAGACTTTTAAGAGTCTTTCTATTTAAACAGCATAATGCCTTACTACAAGCATTACATTATTTTTTAAATACTCTATGTTTTAACTATTTAAAATCTAAATGGCTAATTCCAAAATCAATTTTAGATAAATATGAAACCGTTCTGCTAACAATATCTAAAATAATGGAAAAACACAAAATATTTAATGTACATTTAAATTTTGAAGAAATACGGGAAACCCCATGTGACATAAACCAGGAAAGCAAAAGCCCTAATGATGAGCACAGCAGCTGACTCTGCAGCTGCCCTGGGGTGGGTCCTCCAGTTGGCAACAGCCAGGGGCTCAGACTCTTGGGCCCTTAAGATGCAAGGATTCTGAAATAAAACTGAACATAAAGTCAGGACTTTCAAAGCTGCACCCGCAGAGAAAAGGATAGCAGCAAGAAAACAGAGCACCACCCAAGGGACATGACAAGGAAGCTTGACGACGAACTCTGGAGAAAACAAAATGATTGAAAATCCCATGCCTGCCACATGCACAGATTTGAAGACAGAATTTATATCACTTCCATAGTTTAGGATACCCCACAAGTGAGAAATAAATTGAAAAAAAGAAATTTTCCCCAGGGATAAAAGGCAGAAACAAAACCATTCTGGAGGGATACTTCTTAAGTCCAGAAGGCAGAATCTCTCTCTCCCTCCCCTCCTCTCCCCTCCTCTTCTCTCTCTCTCTCTCACTAAAGGTGAGCTTAAAGTTACAAAATTTACAAAATACACAGAAACAAGGCTTGGCAACAAAACCAGTAAGAAGATTATTTCCTGTAGCAATTGTTGTAGAATGTCTTGTCAAACACTTTTGAGATCATCAATCATCATGGCCATGGTCATTGTCAATAGTCCCAACTGCAAAAGCATCTGCATGTCTGCCTAAGGTGTCTCAAAGCAGCAATCTAAGTCACTCAGTCATTGCATCCAGCAGGCTGCACACTCCAAGGCGTGAAGACCCCCACGGTTGCCCTCGACCAATGACTAACATGCAAATACCCCACTCCCCTTGCTCCCGGGCAAGAGAGGGTGAGGAGGTAACTGAGGCATGTGCTCCAGTTGTTTCCCACATATTTCCTGCACCTCCCAAATAAACAAACTACTTGCATTTGAACATTTGCAAGGTCAAATTCTGGAGAAATTAGAACAAATAATAGAACCACCACTTGAGTAAGAATATAAGCAATTGTATTCTAAGTTGTTAAAATCATGGAAGAAGAAGTAGAAACTGTAAGCAAAGGACTACTCTATAGGCACACAGAGGCAGATTTAGAAGTGGACAAAAATCACAGAATATTGCAATCATTAAAACACAGATATGCATTCAACAGAACATTAGACATAAGCATGAGTGAGCAAACAAAATCATAAACCATGAGAAACTACTAAAAATACAGCAGAGGGTAAAATATAAAAAGAAATTGAAATACGAAAAAAATAGATCAAACTCTAAAGGACAGATCAAGAAAGACCAATAATCCTTTATACGATAACATAAAAGGAATGGAAAAGAGACAATGTTCAAAGGTATACTACTCAGAGTTTTCTAAAATTAAACAAAGACAAGAATACTCAGATTCAAGAAAAATCCTGAGCAAGATTTTTTATATATCCTTCTCAGGATATGTAAAAATAAAATTACAGTTAGACACCTTCCTAGTGAAATTGTAAAATTACCAAAAAGTTAAAATCTGAAAACAACCAAGGCGAACAGAGTGCATATACAGAACTACTCATTACAAGCACAGAAGACTAAGTTCTCCCAGACTTCCAGCAGTGACAATGAATTGAATCTTCCAAGTGTTATGAATAAGTAACTCCAAATTCTGTACACAGATAAACTATTATTCAAGAGTAATGACAAAAATGTTCCTCAGATGAACAAAAATTGAGAAAGTCATAATGGATGATTATACAAAGTACAAAAACTAGCAGACATTAATAAACTCAGTGAGAACCCTGAAGCTCAGTGGGGGAAGGAAGAGAGAAAAACAAGAGGACATAAAGGATGGTGATGGGGAAAAATGTTTTAGTGGGAGGGGGGATACTGAGAAACGGCCATTCACAGATCCTTCTTCAAAGAACTACCAAATACTACAAAAAGAAGGAAATTAATTATGATAGAAAAAATCCAGAAAGCAATAATGATCCAGGTAATAAACACGTATAAAAAACAATGCTCACTTTTCTAGAGAGAAGAGGAAAACCAAGGTTGTACTAAAGTACTGGATAATAAAAACATGTTAGATATGGATGGTAATAGGAGTTAGAATGCTTTGAAGATTCTGCACTGTTTGAAAGGACAATAGATACGTTGGTCATCTTTAGACTCTCTTACATCAAACACACACATTAAGAATGTCAAGATAAATACACAGAGAAATGAAAAATAATTCTAACAAATTAACAGAGGGAAAGTAGGAAAACAGAAAACTGTTAGTCCAATCTAAAACAAGGAAGGAGAAACAATAAAAAATTAAAAAGTCAACTAAAATCAGAAAAAAAATGCTAGACACAAACATGCATTAGTAATTATAATGAAAGTAAATGAACGGATAACTCAGGTTGGGTCTTTTAAGTGTCATTATATATGGTGCTTTTTAAAAGACTCAGAATGCAGTAAAGTAAGGCAAGAGAAAGCTAATAGTAAAAATGTCATTTTAAGAAGGAATATTATCAGTAATTATAAACTAAGGCATGGAAAATTTTCAAAATGTATTTGTTCGTATCAGCCACTGTTCTATAACAAACCAAACTAAATTCAGTGACTTAAAAATGTAAGTGCTGATGCTCGGTGAAGTGCTAACATGGGCCAGGGTCAGTTAACCCACTGGTAGTAATTTAGGGGTTACCAGAGGCTGCTGGCCTGGGATGGCGACTTGCAAGGAACTCTGGCTCAAGCACAGGAGGATGGTGAATTGGACCATATTTCTTTGATCTAGCCACTAGCTCGAGCAACTGCAGGATAATAAAAAATCAAAGAAGCATAAAATACCTTTTAGGGAAACTCAGAGTGATACTGTCATTTGTACTTCATTCTAATAACCAAAGCAAGTCATTAGACTTGTGGTAAAATGGATCTTTTTCAGGAGAGGAACTACAACACTGTGGCAATAAAACACGCATCTCTACAGAGGTCATGAACAGGGATGCACAGTATTTTGCATCAAACTAACATGCCCAGCAAGAATGAAGAAAAATATATTATTAATAAAAACTAATAAATTATTAAATTCTTAAGTATTAGATAAAGTAGTAATTATAAGTAGTACATAAAGTATAGAATTATAAAGTATTAATACAAATAAGTAGATAATATAATCAGAGAAAACATATTTTAAGAGTAATAGGAACAATATTTTGAATATTTCAATATGTATTTGGAAAAATGGACATATCTTCAGAAATCTATAATGATATCAAATCTATATCTAGCTAACAAAAGCAACCCTAAAACTTTTGACTGAATTACATAGAATATTTTCAAATTCACAACAATATTTTGAGATGTTAAGGGTTCCCACAAGTAGATCAAACAACCTCCCCCACACCTCTGGCCTATACCCCAGTTCTTCTATGCAAAAATAAATAAATTGTAATGGAAATTAGCAAAATATTTAGACCTAAAGATCCGTGATTGTTGCATGTCAGTTCTTCAAGTGTAGCTACACAGTATTTAGAGAAAACTGTATGGTCTATGGACTACCAAGTAGCAATAAAATTGTGAGATAATTATAATAGCTAATGTTAGTTTAACATTGGTGTTCTATTTAATTTCATTCAATCTCAGAACAAACAACTCATTGAATTAATCACTATCATTATCTTTATTTTACAGATGAGGAAATTGGGTCTCAGAACTTCATCAATTTGCCCAAAGTTATATAGTAATGGGGTAGGATTCAAACACAGGTTATGATACTAAAGTTCATGCACTTAGCTGATATGTAACTATATGTTTTTCCACACAAAAATATCTAAGTCACATTTTTTGAGTAAAACAGCTAGATTTCTAATAATCCCTAGGTATAAGTGCATTTATGCAATATCACACTTCAAAACTAGGTAAGTATATATAAACAGGGGTTTATGTAAATGAATATTTGATCTGTTAGGTATGGAAGTGGAAGTTAACAGAACTCAGAGTAAAAGGGGATGTTCAAGTCTTAAACTACATACTTACTGTATTTTGACATTGTGAATGAACTCATATTACTTAACAAGTAATTTGAAGTGGAAGGGGAAATGGTAAGTTAAAATGTGATGTTGGAAAATTAATAGGATAACTTCAAACTATAAATACATATCAATCCATATTTATGTATATAACAGCAGACTAATTGTTCAAACTAATAATCAGCCAAATAATGCCTGGTGTGTGTATATACTAATTACATATAATTTTAATATGCCCACTGAAGAGAATTTTATGACTCCAGATTTGGATTATTCTCACATTGAAATAGCCCTCAAATAGAAAACAAAGAACTGATTATATAGAGATTAACTTCACTTATTTAACACATTGACTGGTAATCACTATTGTAGATTCTAAGATAAAACAATAATAATTTCCCTAAAGAAACTTGGAGTTTGGTGGGACATGATAGGTTTTGTGGTCTGTATTTAATACAGCTAGTATGTCAGTGGCTAACAAGTTTTTCAGAAGAGAGAAATCAGAACTGATTTGAAAATGCAAAAATTCAGCAGGCATCTGAAGATCCAAAGCAAAATTTGTAAAGATAAATACAGAGTAAACAACTGGGGGATAAATCGGCAGAAACTTGTCTTTTGTGAAATCACCTGCATGCATCAATTTTTGGACTTACACAAACATCCCTTACTTACTACCACCACACAATCATCTTTTTTGGAGTATTTCTCCTGCACTTGCTTATATCCCGAGAGACAGCCATGGCATATCCACTCCGGAGTACAATGAGTTTCCCTCCATCGAAACAGTTTACAAATTCAGAAGCATTTCAACTTTTTCTGAACTTACTATCCTACTTTCTCGCTGCTTTTGAATTTAATTGTCCCAAATTATCTGACAATTACAGCAGGCAGGACATTCTCTAAGTGGTTATGCCTAGAGGTTTCCACAAAAGAGTAAGGCTCTTACAGATCATCAGAGCATTGGACTGACTAAACAGTTTCTGGGAAACAGGTCAAAAACAGATGAGCATGTCAGATTATATTGAAGTCCTAAGTATTAAACCCACTGAAGTATGGAAGCATAACTCATGAACCACACACACACACACATACACAAATGTTGACTTTAATATCTTTCTAAAAACCTGTACCATCCATTTGGGCAAATAATGGTACTAAAGAAAATAATCTAAAAATTTACAGATGGCAAACATCTGACATATTTTAGAAGGTGAAATTTGAGACTTGAATAAAAGTGCTTTTCAAGTATTCTACATATAAAAAGGATTTCCCCTTTTATTTTCTCAATAGACTTTAAGAATGGCAAAGGAAATACAAACACTTTACCTTAGATAGGAAAAGAGACCCAAAATAGAAAAGGGACTTGTGAGGCTTATACATTAGGGTTCAATGCCTCTGTTATTAGCAAAAACATAACAGCAAACCTGTTTTTTCTGACCTTCTTTATACTAATGGCCAACATACTGCAAATTGAATTCAGTCTTTTAAGATTCTCCCCAAGTTAGCTGAGTTCATCTGTTGAGTTTACAAATTATGAGATATACTTGAGATTAGGTTTTGTAATATATATATATATACACACACACACACAGAGGGAGGGAAAGCATGTGCACATGCCCACAAGCAAGGGTGGGAGAGGGAGGGGGGAGGGGGGGAGAGAGGGAGAGAGGGAGAGAGGGAGAGAGGGATTGATTCTCAGAGTCTGAAGTGGATTTGTTATTATTGGATGTTTAAGTCTTTCCTGAAAATTAATGATTTTATTTCCTTCCTAACAGATGCACAGGTACCTAGAGACAAAATCATGCACTATCTTTTTAAAAGATGTTACCATGGTATTATTCCTTTGTGAACATTTTTTATTTTATTTAGTACCTGGTAAGAGAGAAATATATGCTGAAGGGATAAGAAAATAACTGTCAATGTATTCACTTGAATTTTTGGCCAAAAAAAAAAAATCATGTTCTTTAGGCCAGTTAGCTAGTCGTGAATATATAAATGAATATCTGTTGAATATTTATAAATGGCAATTGTCTATACTATGTTATTTTCCAGTGTGAGAGGATTAAAAAAAAGTTTAAAAAACTATTAAGTGCTAGTTTTTTTCAAGAAAGTGTATCTTGAGACCCTTAGCCCTTTTCTATTTGCTATTTCTATGTTGAACTAAACTTGAGCTAAAGTACTGTGAGACAATAAAAATGAAAACAAAAATAAAGAACAAGAAGCATGTGGTAATGTTAAGAAGAGACAAGATATTGGTCTGCCTTGTTGAAGAAGGAACAGAGGAGAAAGAAATCAGTTTATAAACTAGAGGGAGAACACCCACACACTCAAAGTGACTAATCAGGTATGATGGATTATCAGCAAATGTGAACAAATATGCACAAAATTTCCATTAAATAGCACCATTAGGAAATTAACATGAGCTGTGATTAATTTCACTTTATATGTGTTCAGTTTGAGAATGGCGAGTTGGAGAAGGGAAACACATACACACACACACACACATTTTTACTGTTTTAAAACTTTCCAAAATGTGCTTTTGGATCTTTGTTATTTGAGCAAGTAAAATATAGTTCTAGTAACCAAGGGTATTGGATTTTCTGGGATAGCTCCCATGTCAAATGCTTGGCCTCACTGCCTCCATTAAATCTTTCATTGTAAAGACTTGAGGCCATCAGGCTGGAACATAAGCAACCTCGTACGAAACTGCAGGTGAAGTTGTACCAGATTGCCACGAATGTATATAATGCATGAGCATATTCTCTAAGTTGCTTTGATGGAGAAAATGTAAGTTCATTTTATTGATCTATTTTTCTTTAAAATAAAGTATATGTAAAAGATTATCGTTTATCCAGTATACCAATTAATTGATCTAACAAAGAGTTCACACATACGAAGGAAAACTTCTTAAAGACCTGATAAGAGTTAACGCAGTCTATCTCAATACACTGACCTCAAGTCATGACTACGAAAATATAAACTTGCATTTTTCAACATCGCAGTAACTGTAACATCCTGTCTGATAATATAAGTTCATCCACTCAAAATTCATTACCAACATATCTTCCTCGCATTCCCCTATGCACTGGAAGTTGAACATTCTATTTCGCAGTCTCTTTTGTAAATCAGGAGGCCACATAACACAGTTTTCTACTATGAGAAGTAGGTAGAATTCTGCTGAAATCCCTCCTTTCCAGAGCAAAAAAAGCCAAGAATCACAAGGTAATGCCTTCTTTCCCCTTTTCCCTGCTTAAAATACAGATGGGAGGGTCAAAAGTCATCCTTATGCCAATGAGTTAACACAGAAAATGCAAAGGCAACACTAAGAGATGTGGGCCTTGACATTGCACAGTTCCTAGATCACTGCTAGAATTAACTGTGTAAAGTTTTCACTGCATGCAAGACAAAAAAAATTAAACAATTTTGTTTTAGCTATTTTTCATTCTCCTTCTTACAATTAAACACACTCCTAACTAGTAAAAATACTTTCATTTTTACAAAGCTTAGTAGGGGCACTTTCTTATCCACTCTTATTGTTTCTAAGCATAAATTAATACAGTAGGCTAAGTAGTATGAGTCACACAAGTCATAGCAGTAATGACTGCTTAGATTTATAGCACTAACATTGCCAGTATGTAGTGTTCTATAAGGCATTAGATTATAAAAGCTCTAATCTTTTTGAAGCATGCGTAAGATGTTTTTAAAATATAATTTGCAAAAATGCACCACAAATCATTCTTATCTACTTGTCAAATTCAAACTCAAAATTCAAATAATTATTAGCCATTAAAAAAATATTTCTCATGTGCCCTTTGGTCTGTCTTTAAACTTTTTGTCTTGAGTTTGTTTGCTTGCTTTTGGTTGTAACATGAGGGGGGTGGGGCGGAGGGAGGGGAGGAGGGCAGAAAGAGCACAAGGGGCCGAGGTGATGGTGCACGGGTGAAATGGTGGTGGGGACTCCCTGGGGAATACAAATGTTGTCAAATACGATTAAACAAATCTAATGAGAAAAATAAAAAATAAACTATTTCTCAAGGAACATCAAAAGAAGTATTTACACATCTTCTAGCCCTACATACTTGAAAGAGATGGCATTCTTCCTTCTACCCAGAATCAGACTGGGAGTTGTTCCTCTTCTCCCGTAAAACCACCCTATCACATCTCTATCACATTTTTTTTTTTGCCATATTCTATTAATTATATGTCTTCCCCAGAGTGTTTTCTGACACATCTTTGTATTCGGTACACTTAGGACACTGCATAGCATATTGCAATTAACCCATAGGTATTTTTCTAGTAAAAATAAAAGAACGTTTAAAAATTGCCTTCAACTTTTTTCTGTGATAACTGTTCTTCCTCCTCAGTTATCTCACTATACTACATATATTGTTCTTTATTTCTTCCTCTAGAAAAAATGCTGAAAAAACTCTAAAGGGAGCATAGTACTTTCGATTCTGTGATTTTGGAGGCTGACACCTTAGGTGTTAATGTATTTCTTTTAATTTATAAAGATGGTGACACGCTTATGTTCCTCCTATCACTAAAGAAAAAGGAGGAAATAGTAAATTTTATGTCACCTAAATTACTACTTTTACATTAGGAACTGCCAATTCAACCATAATAGTAAATATTGTCTGTCCATAAAACAGAGTTTACATCCACATTATATGTCCAAGGAGTGGAAAACACGTTCTTTGTGGCTAATACTTCTCTATATCAGTTGTTTTATCATCATCCAAATGTATTTTTTCTGATGTTGAAACAATACAAATACACACACACATACTATATATTTGACTCACTATATGTGTGCCGCAATTAATAAAACAATTAAGTTTCAATCTCACGACAATAAAAAGTGACAAGGTCAATGAAATCTCAAAGTTGAGGAAAAAATTCAAATGTCCAATCTGATTCCTTTAAATGAAAAATTTGCATTAACTAGATTTGTTGAACTTGACCTTCACTACCCTAGTATATCTTACGTATATAGAATTTAACAGTATTTTTGCAATTCAAGGAATAAGTAGCATTTGTGTTATTTCCAAGCTTTAGTCTTAGAAATAATCTCATTATTCTAGCTATCAATACATAAGGTTTAAGTAAAAGGTTATGTAAATATTATTGGTCTATGTCTTGTTTAGACCATTATCAGTTTGCAATTACATGCTTTTTAAAATGCATTGAGTCATTAAATCAATAAACATAAAAGGAACTAGGGAAGGAAAATTGTTATTGCTATAATTATGTCATGGGTCTGAAAAGCTACCTATGAACAGATTTTTGGATGAAAAATTCAGAGTTATAAAATTATGGTTGCATGTGGTTAAATTGCACATGTTTGGGATTATATTATATAAGGCAACAAAATTGTGAGCATCATCTTTCCTTTCTTCCTTCTGAGCAAGCAAGATCCCCAAAGTAGCTTTGAGGATACTTTATTTATGGGCCTGCTAGTTCAGGAGCAACACACCAATTCATCATGCTCCTGCTTTGTGCCATCTGTTATAAATAAATATCCCTGCCTGCAACTTTCTGTCGGGGCATGTGTTTACTGTTATGCAGATGAATGCAATATGGGAAGACATTAAAGCTAAAAAAAAGAAAAATTGCTTATGAAAATGTCTATCGAATGTATATATCCCCACTACTTGTGTACAAAGGTTTGGACCACATGAAGGCCTACAGCCCAGGCAATGTCTGATTCAGAGGCTCTCATTCAGCTCACAGCTATCTGGGGAGTAGGTGAAAACGAGCAGGGACAACACAGGCCGATAAGGAAGTACATGGCCAGAGGCTTCTTCTCTAAGTCCTTTTAGTCATACACAATCTATCACTGTGACTTTGGGGAGAGATGGACAGGAAGGTAACATGGGAACAGTGTTAGAATTTTGAAGGCAGTACTGTCCTAGCTGAAGAGTGAACAGAAGCCTCTAGGGGGTTAGGAGCAGATTGACATGGTCAGAATACTCAGAAAGCAAAATAATTCTGAGAAGTGTGCAGAAGATATGTGAAGTGGAAGGAGTCTGAAAGGTTGGGAATCGAGCCAAAAAACAAAAATGATCCCAGCAGTAAGAAACCCTAAAGAACCTTTGGAGCCAGTTACTGAATGCTCATACACACTTAAGACAATAGATGGCCCTTTTCTTGTGCCTCTTTTTTTAACCACTTCTCAAAATTCCCACAGACCTAGAAATATGAAGCCATCTACAAGCACAGAACAGCATATATCTATAGCACTTTACATTTTGGTAGGTGAATCAAGTTATCTGTAATGCTATGCTAATGAGAAAGCCAGAAAAGCACCAGGCACGGAAAAAAAATCTCATGGGCTAACTGAAAATTTGAAAGAGGCTTTTTCTCCAAATAGGAAGAATGATAAAATTAGAATGAGCCATCTAAAGACATTAATTTGACTTTTTAAAACTTTAAGTTTAAAGTACATACAGATAAGCATGTATGATAGCATTCTGATTATGTTTTGTCATACCAGTATTATATATCAAAACCACACTGCTGCTTTCAGTAGTGAAATAGAGAAATTTAGTACTAAAAATGGACAATTTTATCTTTAGAAACCCATCTACAATTATGATTTGTTCTTCATGCTATAAATTAAAAACTATAAATTGACCATGAATATATCAGAAGTACTAATGGCCCAGGTAGAAGTTTTTATTTGACAAATCTATATGAGGAGGGATATAGCCAAGTGAACGTAACAGAATAAATGATTTCCCTAACTTCAAGATAAACTACAATCCTTACCCCAGAGTATCATAAAAGGCTTGATGTATTTTCTAAAGAATATTTTTGAAAGTCTCTTCTATCCGTATTTTAATATTCTGCAATGTTTTGTTAGTCATTTTGTTATTTCCTTTAAAGATTTAATTCCATTTTCTTTGATGTGTTTCTCAGAAGATTAATTGGTGCTTTCATTTATTTTTAGAACAAGATTTATCCCTCAAAAGAGGCATATGTTCTTTCCCTTTTTATTGGACTTAAATATTTTTTATTACAAATCAAGGAGTTTGAGGTTGAATTTGAATTGTATAAACAGCAGACCTTTCATTAAATGCAAATATTACAACTTCAACCAACTTGTTTTGCTTTACTTTTCCAATTTTGAAAATTTCCATAGTCCCAATTTTAAAAGCACTGCTTATAAAATGTAGGTTGCTAATAAAAAAAACAAACCTACAAGTACTCATTATTTATCATATTGCTTGATTCTGGGCTGTAGTAATTAACAAAGTGGTAAACACTAAGTAATTGTAGGGCAAGTTAAAATACCCAGTTAGATTTCTAAATCACAATACAAAATAGATTTGTAGGTCATGAGTGTAGAATACACCTTAGTTGTGTGATCCTCCGACTGCAAGACTTGGAAATTAAACAACTGTTATAACCTGGAACCTTTGAAGTGGTAGAATAAATTGCACTTTTTACCCTCATGCTCATTTAAATTATTGTACCAGTAGTTAATGTAAATGGGTTTGCACTCAACAAAATCCATACTTGAATAGAGTATCCGTGAGCTTCTATGACTGAAAAGAAGGTGGCTGGTGTGGGGGCAGGGGGATTGGTGGTGGTGCCAAAAGTCTTTAGATCTTTGCATTTTCTACTTTGCCAAGCAGACTGAGTGTTATTTCATTTCCACCTGCACTGTTTGCACGATGGGAGAGGGCAAATAATGGAACCGATAGTAACTTTCCAATGAGTAAGAACAGCCCCTTCTATCTGAGAGGAAGAATGCCAGATGTGCAAAAGCCAAAGGATCCAAAGCTCCCAAGAGGAAAAACGCCCAAGTGACTCCAGCACCTTGGGTCTCCTCCCCAAACAAGCTCTGTGCTGCTATCAGTTTTGATAAGCAGGCTTTCCTCACCCATGAGGCTATAACATGATAATGTCATTCAATAACCCTCACACCCTTTCCTGCTATTTGTCTCGCACAGGAAACTGAGGATTTTCTTGTCGTGTGGACACAGCGGAAATATCTAGCCAGCAAATACTGACCCTCGCATGCAAGCAGACCCATATCCTCTTTCCGCCTGACAACTTCCTTCCTGCATGCTCAGAACAATCTACCCTTCATTTTTTTTCCGGACTTTATACTGACTACTCTGAAAACCCTTGGGGAGAAGACCAATGTAAACTTCCACTCAACAGCTGGATTCTCAGACAAATAGTCCGATGTTGAACATGGATGAAGATACTGGAGATGCCTTCTACATATGGCAAGCTTATATTGGCTACACTGTGCAGCCCAAAGAAAGTGTGTGCTTTGACAGTTACCTAAACAATTTGACCTGTGTGAACAACTACCAGGTTATCTAATGGACGAGTTAAGATTTCAGACACAAAATCTAAAATATCGCAAACCAGAATGTTCTCTTTCTTCGCTATAGTGCAGAACTGGACCTGATATTTTATTTTCTTTAAACTTGGGAATTTAAGACATAAAAGTTAAGCCCTAGGAAGGCAGACAACATCATCATTGTACATGTATTTAGAAGCCAAATTTGTTTTTATCACCTAAATAGTTTTAAGCTTCTGAAAGATAATCGAAAGTTCTGGTCATCGTTGTGGTAGAAAGACTTGTTGAGGGAAGTTATTTTGCTGTTAATTACACCTCAGGCAAAGACAACGTGACTTCTCAGTTTTCTTTCTGAAATACTGAAAGCCTGATGGGCAAAATCTCATTTATTCATCAGAATAGTTTCTTTCCAAAGACAAAAATTCAAGCTCAGAAAACCGAACTCAAATCTAAACAGAACAGAAACACGATGCTACAAGAGAGCTTTTGTATCTTTCCACATGAAATCAATTTCTTAGAATTTGGGGACTTATAGTAGGCAAAGCTCAAAAGCTCATTGAATACTATTGTCAATAGTTTCATTTGGTTTAGAACATTCTACTTCCTGGATAACCCTGGTACCAGGATATGTCCATGTGACTTAAGCTGAGGAGTGTGTAAGGGCAGAGAAGGCTATCAGTAGATAGCAGTGCAGCAAAGCCTACTATCACCCATCCCCTCTCCCCTCACATGTCCTCTAGTGCCCGCCAAAACATCTACATAAAACATGATGCCTAACAATGGTGGAAAGGAATAAACACTGCTATCTCTTTATGGCAGTTGTTAGATTATCAAATAGCATTCATGGACAAATGACTCCTTTTTAGCATTTAACCAATGGATGAGTTTTTACGTCTTTAATGCACACCTAACAGTTTATTTAAAAGTACATGGGAGTAAAAAGGTTAAAAGTACTTTCTGTTTTATGTTATCACCAGCACTTTAGGGAGAAAAGACCTAAAATTCAAGTCATTCAGCTCCCAACCAATAGCACATTTGAACAAATTTCATCATCATCAGTGAATAGAAATAAATATAATATTCAATGTATTCCAAATAGTTAAGTGTTTATTTTCTGCCTGGAAGTGTTTTAACAGTTTTGCATGTATTATCTCATCTAAACCACATTACAGGGCCTCCCTGGTGGCGCAGTGGGTTAAGCAACACACTATGAAGCAAACCTCAGCCACTGCAGCACGAGTTCGATCCCTGCCGGTGGCCAGGGAGGGGACCCACATGGTGCAACAGACCTCCCCTGCCTTGCCCGCTGCCCCCCTCAGCAGTGTGTTTTAGTCCGTCTGCCTGTTCTGCTCCCTGCTCTGTCTGTGGTGAATCCTCTCACCACCACACCTCTGGCCTGTACCCCAGTGCTTGTATGCATAAATAAATATTTTAAAAAATAAACTTTATTACAAATCTAAAAGGCAGGTATTAGTTTACAGTATTGTAGTGCTAAAGGACAAAAAAATCATTTACCATGTGCAAGGCAGAGTTAGAGAGCTAATTAATCTAAAGGAGAGCCCTGTGATGGAAGTATTATTTTAGCCTTTACAGATGATGAAAGTGAGATACAAAGAGATAAATCTAACTCATAATCATAGAACTAATAATACCCTTAGTGCCGGGCCTAGGAATCATGAAATCTCGCAGTTTAGAGTCAATGACCTTGAAAGAGTCACTGAGTCACAGGTTCCTCATCTCTAACAGGGTCTAAAATTAACCTCCTCATTATATGGACCAAATGAGGAAAGGCATGTGAATAATTACATGGAATTTCCCTTGCCCTTAACACACACAATTTCTAGTCACTTGGGCTAAGCAATAGGCTATATGTCAATTAAACATAAAAGCCACATTAAAGCCCATTTCACCTCTGTGGCTTTACTTCCTTTAACAATTTCTGACATTTTCATAAGTTTGTTCAAAAGAAAGAAAACCATGCCATTTGAGAGCAGAGAGCAATTTACTTCATAATTGACTGGTTAAATGTCAAGAAAATGAAGAAACAGAAGGGTATCAGTGTTGGCTGCAGCTATAAAAACAACCCAGCATAACGCAGACGAATATTTTTGAGAAGCATTGTAAGAATCTGCTACATCTATAGTGATTTGGACAAAGATGTTGCCACCCCAGTTATAATATTCATCCCAGGAAGCAAAGAGGCCTTGAGTGGCCCATTTTAGTTCAGTAACTACTGAGGGAAGTCTGATCTCAAAGAGAAGACACAAAACAGTGGGGACACTTACTTTGTCCATCATGGGTCTCCAGCTGTAGGGAGGCTCCTGTTCCTATCTACACAAGGCCCTTATCTCATGAGCCTTTCAGAAGTGAAGGCTGGTGAGTCTGAATGAACACATATCCTTCTGAGCAACCCTTCCACTTGGTTTGAAAGATCAGATACCAAAACCCAGCTAGGAGAGACCTTTAAGTAATTCCACATATTATATGCTTCTGCTCTAACTTCTGGAAAGATGACTACATGGTGGTTATAGATATTGTTTATTGAATGCTTCCACGTGTGAGGCACTGAGCCAAGCCATCTACATTCTTTCTCTTAACCCTGATTCCATCCTTCAAAGTAAATACTGTTATAATTCCCATTTTAAAGCAAGAAGAACTTGAGAGACAGACAGGTTAAGGGTGTACAACTTGTAAGTGACAGAGCTATGATACAAATCCGTTTGATTTGATGTCAGTCTCCATGCCCCTTACATTAAGGGACAGCTTCTGAAAATAATTAGAATTAAAAAAAAAACTATTTCGATAAATATTAATCAATAAATCAAGAGATAGTCATGCCATGTTAGGTAGAAAGTCACAAGCAAGGCGACTCATATCTTCTTCATATCAACATGAAGTACAGGCTAGCAGAGAAATCAGATATTGAACACTTTGAAATGTACAGAATCTTATTTAGAGGCAAATGCATGTGCTAGCAGAGCATTTTTCAAGGACCTTTAAATCATTGCTTAGCCAGGATAGCAATATTTAAATGGAAAGCGAAAGTATGAGTATGTAACAAGTAGCCAAAAGGGGATCAAAAGACTTCCAGGAGAGAGTGTGTATCTGTGTGCACAGACAGGAGGGATCATTCTAGTATAAAGCAACTCCACACATCCCTACACATACACCAATCATAAACAAGGGATGATGTGTGTGTTCAGCATACTCCAAAAATGAGTGAGGTGAAGCCACCACTTCAGAAACTCACAGTCCACTGGAGTGACAAAGCATAAAGACAAGCTAACAGATGGAGGGAATAAGGAGAGGTAAGCAAGATTCCAACGCAGGGCAAGGAGAGAAATATTAACATTGAGGAGAGTTTTTAACTAGTTCTTGGAAATGTAGATTCTCTATTCAAGAGGGTAACAAATAGGAGAGTAGAGTTTAGTCCAAGAGGTGACTGCCAGCCTCCTCCCCTCAAAATCTTAATGAGAAGGAAAACTGAAGGACTAAGAAGCAGCTAATGAAAAGCAAGGCATGGAAATGACAGCAGAGACAACTCAGGAGACTGAGTATGAAGACTATGCTAAGTAGTCCTGGTGTTGTTCGCACTGATGTTGGAAAAATGTGGTTTGGAGAGGGCAGGCTGAGTTTGAAAGGCAGAGAGACAAGACAGAGGCAGACGTCTGCACCTGGCGCAGCAAGGTGAAAAGAAGAAAGAGCTTGTTAAAAAGTGAACGAGACATCATCACACTTCAGAGAACAACAGAAAAAATATAGTCCAGAGACCTTATTGTAGTTGAAATCACAAAGTCTCTACAACATAACAACTAGACATTGAGTAAATGCTGAGAATCTGAAAGCCCATGAAATACACACACACCAGCAACACAGAGTAGAAAAGAATAAGGTAGAAAACGTGAATGCAGTAAAGAGGAGGAAGAAGCTGGAGAGCTGACCTGTGACTAATAAACAATTGTCAACTCCCTAGTACGATATAAGTAATAAATAATCAGAAGCAGAAACACACCTGTACAATATGCCAGCAATAAATAATAACAAATAACACATATCGGTAGAGATATTTATAGTGTCTAAAGCATGTATTTTGACATACATTATTTCAACTAATCTTGTAAACCACATTGTGAGATAAGTGTAAATCATGTCAAAATGGAATGTCAGTAGATATTTATCTATTCAGAGATAAACGACCAAGACATAAGATTCTAAATACCTAAATCCTGTCTTAAACCAGTCTTCCCTTCACAAGTTCTAGGAGTTAAAAAAAAAAATGCCCCAGGGGCTGTGACTATCTCACTGTCTGGGACTTTGACTAAATACTGACATGGAAATTTACCTTCCATCTAGGGCTCTGTGGAGGATTTGTTCTACCCTAGCAAAATGACTCGAGAAGAGTAAAACCTAAGCAATTCTCAAGGCCTAATACCAATCCAAACCAAAACCTGCCTATCAGATTTCACTAAACCAGCAAAAGAAAAGGCCAATCTAGAGTCCATGTTTTAGTAAGAAGCAGTAGAAGACACAAAAAATGAGAAAGTTGATACCAAGATCTTAGTTTAGTCCCTGGGTATCTCTTCCAAGTCACTCTCATAACCATGTGATAACAGAGACACAGCCTGTTACGTATTAAAAAAAAAAAAAAAAAAAAAAAAACTTATCCAAGCTCCTGGGGCCTGGGTAAAGAGATCTAAGAGTATCCCACTCATGTGTGAACCCCTTTAACCTGGCACAGCCCTAAGCACTGTTTCAACAAAATGAATCAAAACAATACACAGCAACATCCTACCAAGGAAGAAGTTCTCAACATCTTTCCTAAAAGAAGTATTAGTTCATGGTTGTCAATGGCTTAATTGAGAATATACTGTACAATAATGAAAGATGAAACCAGAAATAAATATAGATCTTCTACTTCAAAATTCCTACTCTGAGTCAAGTTGGTAACACTAATGTTCTATTAAATTAACTTTTCATCATAATGATTTGTATAGTTTCAAACAATAGCTTTGTTTCCAAAGTCTCATCTTATTTTGGGGAGTAGAAATGCCTGAGGCAAGGTGATATAAAACAGCAATATTATCACTTTCTTCTTTGAAACACATGTGTTAGTGCCCAAGGACCACAGTCCTGGTTCATACTACTCTGTTTGCTCAGTGTAAGGAGCACACAGAAGAGCTGAGTTCACATGTATCTGGTCAGCCTGAAGCAGAACCCCTTTTTGTTATGTTCCTCAACATCTTTACAAACAAAGGGGAAAGCCCCAGTAAGTTGCAAATTGTTTTCTAAGAATCAAAGTTTTGTATCAAGGGACTGGAATGGCCTGCTAACAAGTTGATGGGTATTATTTTGGAGGCCATTTTAATCTAATAGTTTGCCTCATGAAAGCTTATTTGGCTTTAATAAAAGTCCTCAATAAGGATGGATGACCCAATATATCATTTCTCTTGCTTCTAATTTAAGAATCTGGTACATAAAAGCATAGAGAGTGTGAAGGAAATGGAGCGTGACCTCGTGACATTTGGCATGATTTCTGAGGCAGGTGTCAGATAGGTTCATAAGCAACTATCTTGCCAAATCTTATCAAAACCTAAAAGACAAAACGAGAAGAAAAAATACACACTGTATAATTGACATCAAAAAGGAAGTCATTTTATTTTTAGTACATTTGCTTTGGAGGGAGAGCCAACTAATTGGAAGGAATCCACAATTTAACCAACACCAGATCTCCTTACTACATTCCCCACTGAAACTTAATAAATGCTAGTTTCCAGATTTACTGACTTTACAGTTTTCTCCACTTAATGATCAGCAAGCACCTTTTATTACTTGAAATGAAAACAAAATGAAGACCTGAAATCTCGTGATCAAGAATTGATTCCTGGCGGACAAGCAAAATTGTTTGGTCTATTTTTACGGTTGATATAATTGTATTCAAAACCCATAAACAATGTACATCCACTTCAATACTTTTTCGGTCCGTCTTTGGTCATAAACTTTAATTAAAACAAAACATCCCTTAGGTAAATCAAAGGAAGTGCCATTGAAATAATATAAACACCCGAGGAAATCTTGGGCTGTTTCCATGCTCAAGTCTGATTAGATGGAAAGGCAGCAAGCACTTGTGTCAGTAGACCAACCAAGAGAGTCTGTGATGAGGAGGACTTCCTCCAGTACTAAAGATCACTGGCATGGTTTCTCAGAAAAATTGTGCCAAGTTTCTCTATTCCAAGAGAGGGTTTTCCACTTGGAGGCTGTAGTCTCTATAAAGGCTATCTTTCATGAGCAGGGTGTCCTCTGTTTTGCTGTCAGAAGGCCTGTCTGTCACAGGACTCAGACTGTCTGTCCCATTTGGCTGATGTCAGAAACTTATGTGAGAGTTATGGCAGAGAAAACATGTTTTCCATTACCCGGCAGCAGAGTGTTGATGAAGGTGGCACATGTCAGACCTGGAGTAGCCAACACTCCAAGACAGTCTAGGTCTTTTACAGATGCTGAAATTGTTCCCAGAAAACTCAGCATCTCAGCTTATCTTTTTTTTTTTTTTTTTCCCTTTCTTTTAAGATAGAAAAGAACCCAGGACATTTTCTGCTTATTTTTAAGCTAGCTCTCTAATCATGTCTCATTTTGTACTTTTTACCGTTTCAGACTTTAGCTATGTGTTTATGGTCAAAGACTCGGTAAATGACAAGTAGGTCCTATAGGAAGCCAAAGTTTCAAATTTTACTTGAAATCTGACATTCCCTGTAAAAGGCATTTTCCATAAGAAAAAGATTCTTAGCCTTTTAAGAATTTTGAGTCCATTGAAAATCTATCAAAACTTGATTTGATAACACAAAGCAGAAAACAATTGTATAGAATCACATGCCTAATGTTGAACACTAAGTTCCAGGAGCCTCAGGTTATGGACCACTGTTCTAAATGACACCAGAAATAATCATACAGTGGCAGATTGAATTTTTACTGGCAGATAGGAATAGATGCCTTGACAAATCATGAACACTGACAAGCCCATGTAATGTAAGCACTTGTCAGCTGTTGGTAGATTCTTTCATCTCACTCCAGGAAGTAGTAAGAAACAGAGGTTATCATAAAGCTTTATGTGTAAGTCACCTAGGCTAGACCAACTTCTTGGAAAATATAATGGTTTCCATTGACCTTTAGTCAAAACTATATTGGTTCCCTTTTAGTTTCATTGACAAGTGTCCAAAAGTAACTATAACTAGTATTACCATATTTAGCAAGACAGGCAATCAAATTAAAATTTAATCTTAGCTAGATAATATTATTTGGTGGAAATATGAACCAAATATTGTACAGGACAGACTTGCACTAAAAGTTTTTGTTCTTTATATGAAATAAAATTGAACTGGGTAACCTGGATTTTAGCTGGCAACCTTATAATGATCCAATTATTTGCAGCCAAATCAACAAGTATTCCTGACAGTAGGATCAGGGTCTCTCATATTTCCTAAATAGACTAGACTTCACAAAGCCATTTCTGTAACTATTGGGTAATTAATTAGAACAAGCTAAAGTAATCAAAGACTGATATTTCCCATACTGTTTATCCCCCTAATTACTTCACTCAGGTCTATCACTCATTTGTTTAGTCCCTTGTCCCTAAATATGGGTATTTAGCAATCATCAGTCCTCAATCCTGTCTAACTTTCATCTTTTCAAATTTTCTTTGCATTTCCATTCACCTGACTGCTTCATTATCTTTGTCAATAACTCCCAGTCTACATCGGTATTTATTCTAAATCTAAATTGAAGTTTTCCATTCATCATCCAAAACTTATGTCATTTGAAATGGACTCATTAAATCCCTGAACATCTCAACCTACTCCCACATAGAAAAGAACATAATTTGCTACTTATTTCCCTTTTTAATTTCACATTCCCAAGGCCAATAAACTAAATAAATCTTTCATAACTATCTGTTAAATATTTCCCATCTACCATCTCCTTTCATTTCCCTTTCTTGGGCCCTGTTCAGATCCTCATCATCTCTTGTCTGTGTTACCACATTAGGCTCAAATGTGTCTCTCCACTTCTGGTCTCTTGCTACTAAAGGTCATCTACATTATGGTCACATCAATCTCTTTCCTATTGAAAAGGAATTTTCAAATATTTGAAATATTTCAAAAATATTTGTTAACTGTTACCATGTACATACAAAAATTATCAGACTATTTTTACCCTCCAGCAAAGTACAAAAAAAATACAGACTGAATTTTTAATTTCCTACAAGTATTCCATTGGCCAAGCAAAAATTATCTATTCCAGATCTGTTAAGTATGTTTCACTTTCCACCTTACCAATCTTACTTCTACTTATTAGTCTTTCAATCATGAACATTCTCTTACCATCCTATACCACCCTCCACTTAATTGTCAAAATGTTCCTTCTAACACCTCCATGAAATCTTTTATAATTTGCCCTTTTGAATAAACTCCTTTTTAGCTATTTTTGGCATTCTTACATCATACTTGTTAAATATACTACTTGCTTGATTTTGTCTTTTCCTACTCATTGAAGACCCTAACTGACCAAGAACAATACTTTGAACAAAATAGTCTTTCAATAAATATTTATTAAAGTTAAGTATGATTTTCTAAATTAGTTGTCTGAAATCATCAGTGCATAAGCTTCCCTTTAATTCATGTAGGCAATTCAGAGTTGACAAGTTCTCATTTATACAAGGTAAAAAATATGTAGTACCAGTGAACTACAGTCAATAGTTCTATAAATATTGCACTTTCTTAGAAAACTGAATATAGTTATCATCACATCACATATCTTAGTTTTTCTTTATTTCTTGTTCCAGTCCAGGTTTTGGATTTACTTGGTAGAGTAGATGCTTAAGATTCCTTATATATCTTCACACACTGATTTACCTGTCTACCAGGTGTTCTACATTGCCCTCCAACTGCTCGTTTTAAGCTATTTAATTCTGCAATGCATGTTTCATTGCTGATATCCTTAGAAAATTTTTCTGCCTGGTAAAATAAAACCTGTTTCTTGTCAGCTTAATAGATGCTACTAAACTACTTCGTAGAAACATTGGGAAATATGAATGGCATGAGTGGCCAAGACTTGGCTTCTAGATTTTTACTTTATTGCCTTTTGACTTTTACAAGACTTACTTAAGAACAAAGATTGAATATTGCTTAGTCCTTTGAGGGTCATGCATTCATGACAGGCATTTCCTTAGCCCATGCACTAATTCATTTCTCACCACCTCTGAGACAGTTTATTTTTTCCAAACCTTGTAAGATCTATGAAGCTGAAAAGAACCTATGAATCACCATGTTTCTGTAATGGTGAAGGTAGTCTTGGCAGTTCTGGTTGCTACTGCCATATTTAGACTTGGGATATGTGTAACAGCCTTAACAACAGGACACAGACAAATCTTCAGCAGGTCAGGTGATTTAGAAACCAAAGTTCCTTCCAAATTTTAGAGAACTTTCTCTGTCATACATTAATGGTAAAATAATCAAAGTATAGTATAGTTTTCCCAAAGCAGATCTTTGTGAATCATCTGAACCAGGATAACTTTGCACACACATCAAATAGTTATGGCTGCCTCAAACAGCTCCACCTGGGTTTAGGGTTATAAGCCATTTTGGTTTACAAATGTTGAGGGATGAACTTTGATCTTATTGTTTTGTCTTAGTCAATAAGTAGTGTCAAGAATGAATAGACAGATAATCAAACCCTTAGAAGTAAGTTTTTCCTGAGATTAAAATATGGAAGATAAATAGGCAGAATATACTTGTATTTTCTTGAAAGAGCTATTCTAGTCAGAATTATAAGTCATTGACTTCTTTCCTTTGACTGGGCTAACATGGGGTATGCATTTTTCTTATTTATGACTGACCAAGTACAAACATTTACAACAATTTGAAACCCTATAGACCATGGTTCATATCTTATTCATCTTTGTTTGTCTTTCCATTACCCAATCCAGGGTTTTCTATGTTTTAAGTGTCTAGTAATTGCTACTGACATTAAATTTGGTCTGCTTTATAATATGGAGACTATTGTGTGAAATGGCTTCACCAGACCCTTTTAACTACACATTCTCTCTGCATATCAATTAGTATTGATACTTGAGGTTTCAGATGAAATTCTCAGCTAATTTTTATCATAATGATATAATAAAACCATTTTTATTTCATGGAATTAAAAAAAACAATTATAATTTACAAAGGAAAGTGAAGGGAAAAAAGAAAACTATTAATAAGAAATAAAATACATTTTTTATTAAAATATTTTAAAATTTACATATACTTGCCATCAATTGTAATCCCCATGTATTCCCCATCACCATCTCACCAGTACACCATCACCTCAGTCCCTCGTG
>JAGFMF010011739.1:4653434-4668370 GCA_019455555.1 Galemys pyrenaicus | reverse complement strand
ATCCATCCATGTTCCCATGAATGAGTCTAGTTTTTCACTTCTGATTGCTGAGTAGTATTCCATCATGTATATGTACCACAGCTTCCCGATCCACTCATCAGTTTTGGGGCATTTAGGTTGTTTCCAGGTCTTCGAAATAGAATACATTTAACTGTTAAAATGACCCCAAAAAATAATGGAGTAGAATTTACCTAATTACTTTAACCAAGTTTTTAAATTGCTCAAATATCTATTATGTTATTTTGATAGAAGAGTAACACTGAAGTGAAATCCAGAAAAATGCAAGTAGAGGGGATTAGACTGCAGCTTTCATTCCCAGTGGGTACCTTTAATCATCCTTTAAGGTCTACTTTAGGGCAACTCCAATTAAAAAAAAAATGTAAAGAATTTTATGGGAAGGGGAGAAGAAAACATGGAAGGAGGGGAAATGAGAGAGGTGAACTGTTTTGTTAATTTGTATTAAGTATTAACAACTTTTATAATGATTCTATAACAGGTCATGAAGTACTTTTTACATCTTTCAAGAACTTCTACACACTGCTTTGATTCTGGTAGTCTTTAGGCAAACAGTCCACAGATAAGAAAATGGAGATATAAGATTTTAAACAACTTGCCCAACTACATTTTCTTTCAGTAAGGGTTGAAAGAGAAATGACACACATGAAATTCAAAGGCAGACTATGCCTGCTTCCTATATCCATGTTTTCACCAGAACATACATAGAGTGCTGGCACATTATAAACACTCAATCATTTCAATCATCCATTTATCTGAAAGTGATTTACTGAGTATTCATAAAGAAGGAAGAAATAAAAGTCATTTGACTCAAAGAACAAAGTTGGACCCTAAATACAGAGAGAGTACATTCAGAATCAGGTGGAGGATACTCTGGTGAAGCATACAGAGTCCCCTTCAGGACTGAGAAATTCTTTCTCCCAATCATAGCTGAATTCCCCTGCATAAACTGTCCTTAGCGAAAAGAAACATTTGCCCAAGTTTGTGTTTCTTCTCAGGAATAACCTTCATCCAGTGCCTGTTTCTCCCAGATCCTTAATTGTGATCGTTGGTGCCAGAGACGTATGGGGCAGAACCTAAAATGGGATTCTGACTCTTAGTTACATCCAGAGTTCCTTTAAACTTTAAGTCTCAGGTTCTTGGCAGTTTGGACTCTTCTGATCAAGAGATAAACTGGTAAAGAAGTCATCATGCTAACTGTGACTACTGACCCTGATATTCGGGAAGAAGTAGATACACAGAGGAAAAGAAAGAATATATTTGGTGCTCAGGTGATCCACTAGGCCCTCTCTTCTCACTCCAATGGCCAATTATAGTGGTGAATGGACAAGTAGTCCAGCATGGTCATAGTTATCACAGGATCATAGTTAATACCCAAGCCACTCTTCCAAGCAAGCTATCGGAGACCAGCAGAGTTGTTTATCAGAATGCATCATTGAGAAGTTGGCTACTGAATAACACCTATAGCACTGAGACTAGATGTCCTGACTGGGAGAAGTTCCTCCGAACTTTCTCTTGAAAGTTTTTCCAGGAAAAGAAACCAACCAGAATGGAATAATTCCTTCTACGCAAAATGAATTTATTATATGAAGCATATGGATTTGCGTGACAGAAGGAGTGACCATACTGGATTCTGTGATGTGTCCATGAGACCTCTCTGAAGACCAACCAAGTCATCCATTTCTTCTTCTGTGCTTCTCCCTAAGAACTGCCTTTAGCCAAAAGGAGCTGTTTGACTAAGTTTATGTCCCTATCCCAGGAAAACCATCCAATGAATAATCATCACACAGATACAATGACTCAATCCCTTCATCTCCACTTGGAACTCCACTTGGAACTCCATTTACGTTACAGCTTCAGGGTCTCTGTAAATTGGCCGAGACTGTTCCTGCAACTGCTTCACAGTTTGGTTTCTTACTCTGCCCAGACCTGCTTCCCTTTGCTATTCACTAAAACACCGACAGCCACATACCAAATCCATTTGTTTCCTAGGGACCTCAATTTTGATAACCAGAGACCAAGAAGATATCTTTTCATCCTTTGTATAATATGACCTTAAATAAACCAAAATTTGTTTTTATTCTTTTCTGGGTAAAAACTTGTCATTCAGGTGCCAGTAGCAAAAACAAAAAAAGCATAATTACTACTTCTTCTTCCTCTTTGATCCTGGCTCTTGGGTATGATCACCTTATCAAAAACTGAAAACCCTGCTGAGCTTTAATTTCATCTTATGGAAAAGACGTTTTTTTGCAGCAAATATTTTATAAGGTTTGTCTGCCGACTGACTCAGAACCCATGTGGTAGCAGGTCTGACAAAACAGATTGTCATGATCTATTAAATCAATAATCCATGCACTAAAGAAAATTTACACTATGAGTTCCACTCTACTCTCCAACACGCATCACTACAAAGCTTGGGGGGAAAGCCAGCTGCTGCCACTGGTGCATAGAGAGGGAATTTCTAGATTTTTTTTCTAATGTGCTACTAGAGTCACTGGGTAAAATTTAGTCCTGAGGCATTCTAGTCAATCATGCCAAAATTTAGCACCACAGAACCAAAAGACGTCAAATTGAATGGAACCTCAAGCGATCATTTTACGTAGCCTCACTCAAAGCAAGGTTTATCAAAATTATTTCACATTCATTTTTTTAGAAAATGTTCTTCCAGCTTTCAAAGAAGTTCCTCATGCCAGGACTCAATATTCTCATTGATAGTTAATTGTTCTGAATGTAATATACTTTTCTTTGTTTCCTCTGTATTGGATAAGTAATCCATGTCGTCAACATTTTCCTAATCATGTCCTATACGTGGAAAAGACAAAAGGTTACTTCAACTTTTCTTTAACAAGCCTCTTTCATTACATCTTGTTTTCCAGGATTTTATCTAAGTTTTACATTGGCTTGTTAAATATAGAGGCGCTAGAGTAAAAAAAAAAAAAAAAAAACTTGAACTAACCAAATGAAAATTAGTAAGGAATCTTCTCTAATGATATTTAATCTTCTGAACATTAAACAGTGTTAACTTGCGGCTGACTGCTGATCACAACACTAAGATCCCCATTTCTAACAAAGGGGAAAAACTCAAGTGAATGAAAAGCCAACACAGTAAGGACAGTGAGCCAAAACTGTAAAAAAAACAAATGAGAAGAGTATGGGTCTTCATTGCCATCTTCGAGCAACTGAATCAACAGCAGCAACTGCCTGTCTCCTTTTTGCATGAGACTAATAAAGCCTTCTCTTGGGCATTACTCATCAAATGTTGTGTGACTTACAGCCCCTCCCCCCCCACAATACTCTTTGATAACATGATCATGATGATGAGGCATTTCCTGTGCCACTTCTACAGTTGATGTACATTCCAGCGCCAGTCTGCTCAGCACAAATGTTCTATCACTGCTCCTCTGTTGTCAATTTATATCATTTTCATTAATGCAAAATTTCTCAGTCTCCAGTAGTTGTTTTCCATCCCTAGCTGCACCATTCTGCTCAGTCCACGAGAGGACAGAAAATGATTAGAACATTGACAGCAAGAGCGAAGGCATATGGTTAATTATAGAGTCCTAGGTTTTAATATCATATCTACTCATGGGGATTTGGAATGAAGGCATATCATACTGGCTTCGGGTGGGTGGCTGGAGAGTGATGTGGGCAGGGGGAAGAACCCTCAGACATCTCAGGATGAGGATCCTGTTGCATCTGAATTGTTTTTTTCCAGTGGGGATCTTGTTTCTATCCTCTGCCACATGAAAGAAAAGAGGGAAGCATAGTGACACCTCACTCAATTTTGTTTTCTTTAAAGAAGAAAAATTTTGGGCGAAGACAGTTCCTCTCTCAACCAAGGATTAGTTTTCAGTGCCAAAGACCATTTTAATAAGGTTAGTCTTCCACTGAGTGGTCCGACAGCTTCAACTGCAGTGACAGCATCATAATGAGATGTGAGCTTTTACGTCTATGTCACAGGAAGTGGGCAGCTGAAAAGACCTTATCAGGGCCATGTTACCAGTAGTCTCATGGTGTTATCGTTCTAATGCCTCCCTGCCATAGTCACAACCACTATCAATTGCTATGATACCTTCCCTTGGTGGATATTATTTATTTCTTGATTTTTTAGAAGCATATTTACTTCAGAGATGTGAAAATACATGGTTAGTGCAAAAACAGTAATTCCATGCTAAATTTTTAGATATTAGCACAAATTTAAAAAAATTAGATTCAGGAAGAGGAAAAAATGGAATTATTATGTACAGTGCAAAATACCACCTTATTTTTGTGTTTATTGAAATATCTTCATAATCGTGAGCTTATTTGAAAGTAAAACCATGTCTGTTGAGCTAACTAACCCCTGAGGTAGGGGTTAAAGCTGAGGGAATTAGAACTCAATAGAATTTTTAATCTTTGATGTGTCCATTCTAACTTAGATGAAGAAAAAAACTTTAATCCTTTGAAAATGAGACACCCCAAATCTTTTTATACTGGTATATGGAACACAATTCAATTATCTAAACCCATTGCTTCAAACATTTTTTAATCGAAAGATTACTTTTGTGATCACAAAGTATCACAATCATGTAGATAACACTTTGAAGTTAATCAGTCATGCTTCTACTAATTCAACAGGCACTTATAAGAGCATTGATATAGAAGAGGATCATCTTTCATCTGCATTTCTTTACTCTTAAATGGTCAGCACAACTCTCTAGAATTCATTTTCTTTATTGACAATTGTAGAATGCACTAGCCATAAAAATATTTTTGAAAAATATCATAATCAGTAAACAAAAGATGCCAAACCCCATCAAAATTTGTTGGTGATTGAGACAATCACACCAA
Source organism: Galemys pyrenaicus (assembly GCA_019455555.1). NCBI lineage: Eukaryota > Metazoa > Chordata > Mammalia > Eulipotyphla > Talpidae > Galemys > Galemys pyrenaicus. The sequence goes on along the minus strand of JAGFMF010011739.1, from coordinate 4,663,525 downwards.
CTTGAGCACAAGTTTGTACTTTTCCCAATCCTGTCTAAAGACCACAAAATGAAAAACCTTTTGACAAGTTGATTAATAATACTGAGCTGTTAAAGTTCAGCTGAGTGAGCAATTAAACATTCCAAACAGCAATGAACCTTCAGAAGGTAATTTATGATAATTTTATGCACAAGAGCTCAGTGGCTTTTTAATTTGATAGAATGTTAGTAGCACGAATTTCTAACAAGGGAGTGTCACGGATCCATACATCACTGAGATTACTTAAACATTTCAAACGTGGCTGATGAATGAAGTTCCTTGAGATGTGGGGAGATACAGAAGGTGTTGGAAGGTTGAGATTATTCATCATATCAATTATTGAGAGTGGATGCACTGACATCATACTCCCTGATCATATTTTATGTCCACAGTAAAGATAAGTCAAGCTTGAAATAACAGACTTTCCCAACTACAATACCTGCAGGTAATTCAACTCCCTTTGCTTCCCTCCCCTCCTTCTTTATACCTGTTTTCAAACTCAATGCCCCTTTTCTATTTCTACCCAGTCTTTTTAAAAACCAGATCCTTTACTTGAACACCACAATAAAACAGGGCAAGAAAAGAATAAAAGAGAAAAAGAAAGTGAGAATGAGCACGAAACTAGAAACATAGATTTATGGAGTAAAATAAGAACCAATGGAATCATATAGCTTCCTCTCTTTTCACAATACACATATATGTACAGGCACACTTTCACACACACTCTCTCTCTTACATATACTCTTCAAACACAGAAACCCTCTACTTCATTCCCAACAGTGACCTTCCATTCTCTCTGTTGGCACTTCCACCCTTGAATTAACATGTCACACCTCTGGCAGCCCTTTCTCTTTCTCATTTCATTCTTTAAAAATAAGGAATCCTTTCTCTTGAGCAGAGCGCTCACTTTTCGCACGTAGAACATTCCACAGCTTATAGAACACAGTGACTTGGTTATTTGACCCATATGATCCATACATTTTTTTTTTCTTTCCTTTTCTAAAACAAACGATCCGCCTTGGAAGACTAAGCTGGTTTACATAAACTCTGGATTTCTAATTTGAAAAACTGAAAAATTAAAAGCTCTGGAGACATATCATTCCATTTCCAAATTAAGTGGAACTTCGTAGCAGGTCCCATTTAAAGGAAACATGTTCTCTCTTGTTTATTGCAAGTCCTCATCCTCTAAAGAATTACACCTAGGAAGATTTATTCACATAGAATACCAGTCTAGACCATTAGAAATTGGAGTTTGTGATTCCTGACACAGATTAGCCTCTTTGTGACACAGTTGAAGAAATAAAGCCAGAAGTAATAACATGACCTTAACCAAGGTTACTCAGTAGTTAATAGCAGAATCAAGATATTTTCAATCCCGATCAAGTGCTCATTTCATTACTCTACAGTTTTCACTCAAATCATCTTTCTTATCACCTCTATGTATTTTCTTTAAATATAAAAAGTAAAAAAAACACTAACTTGATCATAATATAAGCTATGTCTCTATATTGATTTCCTCAACTCTTCATAAGCAATGATATATTTTTTGACATGAGGGCGTTTCAGTGTTTTCTCAGTTCTCTCCATCTCTGAAGCATAGCCCAGCTCCAAAGTCAAAAGAGGGGGGCCTCCCTGGTGGTGCAGTGGCTTAAGCAACGCACTATGAAGCAAACCGCAGCCACTGCAGCACGAGTTCAATCCCTGCTGCCGGCCAGGGAGCGGCCCCACATGGCGCGGCAGACCTCTCCTGTTGTGCCCGCTGCTCCCCTCAGCAGTGTACTTCCATTGATCTGCCTGTTCTGCTCCCCACTCTCTGTGGTGAATCCTCTCACCCCCCAAACCTCTGACCTGTACCCCAGTGCTTGTATGCATAAATAAATATTTAAAAAAAAAAACAAAGTCAAAAGAGGGCATTAATTAGAAATTGCATCATTACAGTAACTACAAGTGTGGTCTGTTTTTACCTGTTTCTGTATTCTTCTACATACGTCACACGACTACACATGTTGACAAAAAGTCAGTTATGTCTCTCTGCTATGAAGACAAGAATTGAGTGCAAGATCACTGTGACTATTTCCTAGTGCTTTTATTTCATCAAATGGGTTGGAAAACAAAACCAAACAAACAAACACAAGCTCATCTAGCTATCATCTCTGCAGATGTCGTTTCTCGGTAATGTGCTATTATAATTCATGTCAGGTAAGCAGTCTTGCAGATGAAGTCAGAATTATTCAGGCAAGTTTCTTCATACCACCCTGTAAAGCTGTTTCCCTCACATGGGAAACTTCCACAAAGACTACTTGTTTACAGAGACCATGTGCCTCGTGATCCTCTTTTGTGTTTCTCCTCCCTAGTACTGAGCATATGTTTTTAATGTTAACACTCCCTCATCTATAGAGACCATCTGCTTATTAAAAAGAGTTTTCTCCTCCCTTGTAAGCCAGCTATTTTACATGGAGACTCCTTTCTGCCAGTCCTACATATTCAAGGGAGGGAGAAAAGGCTGTGGTTTCCAGTTGCAAATATGAAGGTTTGGGGGGTTTGGGTGGCTTTTGGAGAGAGTGGAAAGTGCGCATGTGAATTCTGAAAGCGACCACAAAGCCCAAGGGTCTGAAGCTATACTTTTTCTGCCCTCACAGCTGGTGGATGAAGTCTGATGGTTCCTCACCCCTATATCACCTATCCCTCTGGATTTGGGTAGTTTATATTATAGTTCATCTTTGCATCTATGCCCAAGATATTTTGACTATAATATGAAGGGCTTCCATAAAAGCAATATTTTTAGCCTTAAAAATTAAGAATTAATCAGCAGATGACAATTACAGGCAGAAAAAGTTCCAGGTGCAGAGGCGCAGTGTAAGTGCACATATTCTGTAGTAGGACACTTCTCTTGGCATTTTTTGAAGCTTAGAGTATGTACAAAGGAGAAGCAAAAAACATGAAAAAGAACTGGAGGAAGACAAAATACTAAGCATGAGAAACCTCACAGTTATTTAAGGCTGACTTGGCTTGAAAGTCCTGAAGTTGAATTTTGACACCCCTAGTTTGATTCCAAAGAATAGGTAAGAGCAACAGTAATTTACTAAAGCTGATTTTATTTGGAGACTCAAAGAGCAAAGTCTTGGCACAAAATCCTTATTTGGGGTTGTGCATACACTAGCACGGGAGTCTTGAAAGACTTCAGCTGTCATCAGCCTCGTTGAATCTTCTCCACCTCAACCACAGCTACTGTCTAAAACCTAACTCTGTTCTGAATAGAAGAGGATGAGTTGAGAAAGTTAGTTTCATATTGTGGTATAGTAAACTTTTCCCCAGAGAAGTGCCACTGTTATTTGAAAGAAACTTCTTAACTTAATAGGGACTTAACCATGGGAAGCAGGCAGTGCTAAGCAACGTAGGAAGACAAGAGAGGGAAACACAGCTTCTTCAGACTGAACTACTAGCTCCCCATTCTGGAAGGAGAGTAGTGGCCCCCAAATGGCAGGAAAAACAAACTTCTGGAATGCAAGCGCTTTCCTCTTTGCCTTGAGGACATTAGAAAGCCAGGAGGAAAACTGGAGAACTGCTGGTAGTTAACGTGTCCAGCTGCTTAATTGTCTAAACTGACATTTTTGAGAATAAAAAAAGAGTCACAATCAATAACTGTGAGATGATAGCTATAATTAAACTCTCCTGGGCACAACAGGACAGAAGATCATGCTACTTAAAAGACACCAGGATTTAAAAGTCTCATTTGCCTTTCTGAACTCTTCACCAGGCTCTCTGTTTCCTTTCCTTCTTTAGTCTAGTCTGGTCCTTCTCACCAGTCTTTCCTAGTCCAGTGGTGAGTATCATTGTCCATGAGGTGGATAAAGAAGAAAACTTGATTCCCAGATTTCTCTTCCCCACATTAATTCCTTGCATAACACCCTTTAGGTTTCAATGCATGTGCACTGCCTTAGAAGAAAAACCACACTCCTTATCTTGGTCTGTGAGGTCTTACATGATCTGGCACCTTAAGTAAGGTAGTAACATCAGAGAATTCTCTTGAGTCTCATATGGTTCCATATTCTCTCTTTGAGCTTCTTTGTGTTCTAGAGTAAGCTAGGAACTTTTGTGCCTTGTGACCTTTGCATTGCTATTCCATATGTCTCTATGTCCTCCTGGTTCTTTTTTTGCCTGGATTCATAACCTTCATCTTAACCAATCATCCTCTTCTAAACAGGTCTTTGTTGAGCCTTATCTAAAGAGTCTCTTTCCTTACACACACACTAATTAAAGGTACTTGGTTTATTTTCTTCACAGAGTTTATGATAGTGAGAAATTATCTTGTTTATCAAGTTAGCACACTTGAACAAAAAAGACTCATAGACAAGTGGAACAGAATCAAGAGCCCACGAACAAACCCATTTTAATACAGTCAACTGAGACTTGACAGGGGGCATTCAATGGTTAAAACGCAGTCTCCTCAATAAATGGTGCTGGAAAAAATTGGGTAACCACATACAAAAGAATGGAATTGGACCCCTATCTTACACCACTCATTAAAATTAAATGAAAATAGATTAAAGACTTGCATGTAAGAGTTGAAATCATAAAACTCCTACAAGAAAACAGGGAAAAATTTCCTTGAGTTGTCTAGGAAACAATTTTCTGTATATGCTACCAAAACTACAAGCAAAGAGAGCGAAAATCAACAGGTAGGACTACATCAAACTATAAGTTTCTGCATAACAGAAGAATTCAACACAATGAAAGTCAACTGATAGAATGGGAGAAAATATACGCATAAAATATCCAAAATATTTGAGGAACTCATATAACTCAATTGCAAATCAGTATCAGCATCATCTGATTAAAAAATGGGCAGAGAAACTGAACCAGACATTTTTCCAAAGAAAATAATCTAGATAGGCAACAGGTATATGAAAAGAAGCTTGACATCACTTATCATGAGGGAAATGTAAAAAAAAACCCACAATGAGACATTACCTCACACCTGTTAGAATGGCTATTATCAAAAAGACCTTAAGAAACATATTCTGGTGAAGATATAAAGAAAAGGGAACCCTTGTGCACTGTTGGTGGGGATAGAAATTGTCAAAATCACTAAGGTCAATAGTATGGGTTTTCCTTAAAAAATTATGCATAGAACAAATCTATAATCAAGGATACTCATTTCTGGGTATATAAAGGAGATGAACGCACTGCCTCAAAGAGATATTGAAGCCTCAATTATTGCAGATTTATAATAACAAGACATGGAAACGATCTTAGTATATTTAAGTATCAATGAATGATGAATAGACAAAATGAAAATTGTGTGAGATACGTATCTACATATACACATATACATAAATGCAAATATATACACATATATGTAATGGAGTATTGTTCAGTAATTTAAAAAGGAGCAAATTCTGCCATTTGTGATAACATGGTGAGCCTTGAGGGCATTACGGGAATTTCAGTAAGTCACACAGAGCAAGACAAATACCATATAATATCACTTTTAGGTGGAATCTAAAATAAGCAAACATAGTCTTTAGAAACAAAAAGTAGATTGATAGTTGCCAGGAACTGGAGATGGGATGGAAGAAATGAGAAATAGTTGTCAAAATAAACAACCTTCCAGTTTTAAGATGAATATACTCTGGGGATCTAATAAACGTGATGATTAGAGTTATAGATTGTATATTTGAGTTACTAAGAGAAAAGGTCTTAAATGATCTCACCACACATACATGATATGTAAGATAATGGACATGATGTTAATCTGACTGAGGTTACTATTTTATGATATGAAGTCATTGTACACCTTAATTTTGCACAATGTTATATACAAATATTCCTCAATAAAGCTGGAAAGGAGTGATCACATTTTTTTTAAGTGAGCTCATTTGCATCACAAATGGGTTTCCTCTCACGGTCTCCAGTACTGATCTCTCTACTAATAAGCAGGAAACAACATTGTTTTGTCCATGTAAATTGCCATAGTCTAGACCAATATGCAACTTTTGGTAGACACACGCTCTGAGCTATTGAACGATGTCTAACACTGGAAACCACCTCCTATTAATCAAGACAAAGAGGAGAAAAGGGAAGATAATGAACCCCCCCCCATTAAAAATATATATAAAATAAGACTAAATTCATTAAGACAAAGTTCTTAACCTTTCCTCTGAGCATTCTTTAGGATTTCCTAACCCTGCTGATGAAACTGCCTTCCAAAGGATTATCTTTCACTGAGGGGTCCTAGATAGGATCCACTTAAGGACTCCCCTTTTTAACTCCCCTACTGTATTCCCTGCCATCTCCAGTGTTTCCTAGATATCACTTTGATATACTTTGAACATGGCTAAGAATCAAAACTGGGCCTGCTGGTGGATTTCTCATAGCTCCAGGCTAAACATCTTTAGTTATCTGACAATCAATATGCACGAATGTAATTATTTGTTTTCTAGGAGTTAGATGAACAAGATCATTCTGAATTCTTGTGTTATTAATACATGGTAATGAAAGTGAAATATTAATGACTTAGTCAAGTGTATTACGAATTTGAAGTGCTGTGCAAACTGAAAACTTGCATCTTAGAGGGGAAGAAAAGCTCAAATATACCAGATGGCTTGGTGACAGCCATTTTATTTGGTGTAATCTCAGCAGATATGTTTGATAGCCTTCAGGAAAGGCCATCAACTATGCAAGGGAGGGTGCTGCACCTGACTGTCTGGCAGTGCCATGCCCAAAGACATCAAAAGGACGGAACTGAACTTTCTTTCTTTGTGTCTCAAGTGTGCTTGAGTTATTAGAGCATCTTGGGCCACAGTAAACTGCAGTGGTAAAGTCTGCATGTCCCCTCCCCCCACACCAAGCTGTATTATTCATGACCGAACTTAGATCTCCACAGATCTTCAAATGTGATGGAGTGGAAAGAGTCCCAGACAAGACATCAGCACAAGTGAGCTTGGGCAGCCCTATATGCAGGCCAAGTTGCCCTGAGCAGGCAGTAGTCTGTCTTTACATTGAGGTTTCCTTATCTCCAATCTGCAGACAATAAAACCTACCTCTCTACTTCTCTAGGACTGCTGAAAAGATTTAAAGAGATATACATTGTAATAAAGGGACTTCAAAAAGCAGAGGATACAATTGTCTTTAAGCTGGGTTTACTTTCTCAACACTTAGATTTTTTTGTGTGTCTAATTCATTGTTATACAAGAAACACATCATTCAATAATGACTTCTTCCTGTAGTTAGTATTTACTCAAAAATTATCTCTATTTGGGAGGGCAATTTATACAAAGGCACATATATTTGTTGTCATTTAAGTGTACTATCTTTTGTTGACTCTGCCTATAATTTCAAGATTAATTAAGAGTACTGGGATCTACTTCAAAAGAAAGAGTAGAGATAATACGACAGGCGCTTTCTCTAGATAAATGTGTGTATGTAAAGATAGACAGGCAAATTCTCCTGTCATTTTACAACGTTCAAACATAACCAATTAGTTGATGTATGTATATTTTCCCCAGCCTGATGCCATAGCTAAATGTCCACTTGCCACAATTCCTATCTATTAAAGAGCTGGAATGCTGGTTTGCTCTAGAGCAAATGGGAAGAATTGGCCAAGGTTATATCATAGAGAATGGAAAGCAATAATGACTGGAAAAATAATATCTATTTTTTCAATATGGAATTGTTCCCTTTCCTTGTACTTTATTGTGGTCTAACTAAATGAAAAGATATCCCTTTAGTCAGGAAGTTAGCTAACAAGGAGATCCACAAAGAGCTAACTGAGAAGCTGCAACTCATATATCAATCTCCAGTGGGAGGAGCCTGATAAATTGTGGGGTAAAGACTGATGTGTTTAAAAGTCTGACAGAATAGTCTCACCAGTCCACACCTATCTCCTGGTCCCAATAAATCACAGAAGCAGTTTACTACTGGGTACTACTAAAGTAGTTCAAAATACAAAACAACTATTTATAACAGGATTATATTGACAACATTTCTTTTGGAGAGGGAATAAATAGAGATATTTGAGCTCCATAGTGGAGGATTATTGTGGTTTCAGTGGTGGACAGGGTGTAAAAACATACATTTGGAGAGGTTTGAACGTATAACCTTTATAACAAACACAATGATGCAAACTATTGTTACCTTGGTAAGTATAATAATAAAAAGGAGAGTTAATTGGGCTCATATAGGTGTTTTGTAATTGTCTTGACAGCTTTTTTCAAGTTTTTAAAAAATAAAATTGTAAAAAAAAAAACTTCTGATAGTGATTATTTAAATCATAGGCACATTCAAAAACTATTTCCCTCAAATGTCCTTTTTCTTATACATTTAAGTATGGTTCACTGTTTAAAATACTGCATCTTAAGCCCAAAGCAGTTTTTAAAAAACCTTGTTATAAAGTTTATCCCTGACAACATTGTTTAACTTCATCTTTTTTTTTTTTTTTTTTTTACCCTTAAACAGGTCAGTACGTCGTTGGAAGTAGAGGGGAGAGCTCAGAAATTTGCAATTGTGACAGATAACATTCTCTCATGAAGCTACTTACTTTTCCCAAGAATCACATACACACAAGTACCTTTCCTCCTAGGGATGCTAGGGAGATTGAGAATATCTGAGTGTTTTTAACAGAAAATTGTGTTAAGTCTATCCTCTCATGACAAAGAATAAGCAAAATTAGTATTACATGGAGTCCAATTATCAGGACTCCATTTGCTAATGAAAACCAATGCCTTCCTTGTTTTTCCTGAAGTCAGGCCCTATATGGTCACCCACATTATCACCTGACTTAATAACCTGTTCTTCAGTCTTCTGACACCATTCTAATTGACTTGTGCCGGGCACTATCTTGAACCTGAGTCATGCAGTCTTTCTTCCAATTTTGCTAATGACTGTTTGAAAGAAGGATTCATTTGAGATCTTCTATGTAGCAACAGTAAATTATTAGTTGCTATTTTCTTTTTTCATACTCTCTGTCATTTACAATTTCAGACCAGCAGATGGTTTTGTTTATCATTATCTATCTGGGGGTCCTTCGGTGAGTAGCATAGAATCCATCTTACTTGCATTTCACCTTCCTTGGTTCAATTCTACCCATGTTACTAAAACAAATCTCCATCCGCAATATGACTATTATTCCCTGCTGATATCTGGTCTCATTCATTTATAAAAATGGCTGTTTCTTCTCAATTCTCAGGGATACTCTTGACTTTTTGGTAAATCCTTCATTTTCTTCTGCCTCACTTGACCTCCCTCATTGGCTTCAATGCATGATTCTTTATTTTTCAATTTTATTTGTGCATTAAAGCTCTATTGCTATTCCCTGCATAACAGTGCCTTCAGATTTCAATATAGACTGCATAGTTTTACTCTTGACATTATTCTCTGCTGACCTCTTTACTTCCCAAAAATGGTGACCTACTTTAAGTAGACCTTACAAAAAGACAGTTTTCTTCCCCTCCTGAAATATTAGATACTTTCTCTGCAGTTATTTTACTTCTTGCAAAGTAACGAGCAAGGAAGTCACTGTGTAATAAACATGGTCTCTCTCACTATAATAATAAATTTCAGGATAGCTCACTAATTGGATGAATTTTGGAATTCTATGATTTTCTCCTTTACCTAGGCAAACGATGCTAATGATTTTGAAGGTCTGTTCTGCTTTCCCTGCCCTCACACAATGGAACAAATCAACTCTTCCACTTTTCTCTAGGACAGGCCACATAACATTGCCTTGGCCTGCTCTGCAAAGGAGGTCAATTTCCCGACAGAATCACCACCAACTAAACAAAAGCAGCCCAAAGCAGATTTATCCAAACTATCAACTTCAACTCCCACTTTCTTCCTCTGTCTTAATGAACTCCTCCCCTTTTTGCCCGTGCTTCATTTCCTCAAACCCAATATTCTCACACATCTAAGATCACCCTTTACAAATAAATCTGATAACCTAATCTGCACAAATTCTTTTTTTTTAATTTTTATTATTTTTTTTTAGTTATATTTGACATCATTTGTAGTCCCCAGGGAGTACCCACCACCATTTCACCCGTGCACCATCACCTCAGTCCCTTGTGCACCCTCTG
>JAGFMF010011739.1:4572865-4653320 GCA_019455555.1 Galemys pyrenaicus | reverse complement strand
TAGTTCCATCCATGTTTCTATAAATGCCCCTAATTTCTCATTTCTGATTGCTGAATAATATTCCATCGTGTATATGTACCACATCTTCTTGATCCCGTCATCCACTTTTGGGCTTTTGGGTTGTTTCCAGGTCTTAGCAATTACAAATAGTGCTGCGATAAACATAGGAGTACAAGTGCTCTTTCGGATCAGTGTTTTTGCTAATCTGCACAAATTCTTAATGATTTAGTGTTCCCTTTTGCAAGAGAACATGCTCCAAGATGGTAATATTTAATTCAAAAATACTACTTTCCTTGGGAAAATAAGACTATGATGTATGTTTCAGGAGAGAAACTAGACACAGAGGTGAACTATAAAATTGTACGCCAGTAGGTACCAGACTTTTGCCTCCTTACATAGGTCTGACCTAGAGCCCAATTTGGAAAAGGCTTTGCTTCATTTTGTCTCTGCAAAGACATTCATCTTCTAGTGAGTTCACATCTCCTGTCAAGCAAAGGCAGACCATAGCTCATTACCTCTCGAGAGAAATAGAAGCACAGCCCAGTGACACTCGCCACATACCGTGGGCTTTTTGGAATATAGACAATAATTACAGAAAACAAACTAACAAGATCTTAATTTTTAATTCTGTCACATTTTGATTATTCAGTAAACTTAGGAAGATATAGAAAAGTAGAAAGAATATGAATTCCAGGTAGGATAAAGATTTCTAGGGTTTTGTATAACTTCTGCCTCTTACAAACATTAAGTGTCAAATTTACATGGCCTTTAGCCTAAGAGAGAATGGTATTTGAAGGGCTTCCGGGATTAAGAGTTTTAAGTTCTGGTTGGGCCCCAGGTACTACTATCTGTTCCATACTGCCATCCTTTAATAGAAAGCTAGAGGTTTCCAGAATTCACAGGCGTCTGCTTGGCTAGTATCCAGGACAAGAGTGTAGAAGAGAGGTAATCAATATGCCCTAGCCTGTCCTGCAAGGTTTATTTTAAAGATTACTTTGAGTTATGGTAAGGTCTTTGTGAAATAGATCATCCTTACAGAGTAAAGCAGATCCATGGAGGTGTCTGGGATGGGTCTTCAGGGAACCACAGCAAAATGTCAAGAAGCCCTTGAAATCTCTGTTTTTATTTTATGAGGAATAGAGGGTCGATAGTAGTGATTGGTAGAGCCCAGTTGATGAAAAGGTCCATAACATGGGAGAATGCTTCCAGCCATGATTGGCAGAGGGACCAGGTTGCGGCTTAGAGGCAAGAATTAAAGTTGCATAAGCAACATGAACTAAGCCCAGACACTGGGTAATCTAGAAATAGCCCTGTCAGAAAAACCATGCTGGAGAGAATTACAGAAATCAATTTTGCTTGCAAGCAAAGCTTTGTTTAAAATTTCAGTTTGCTAGATACTAACAACTATGAGAGGTTCTTCTATTCAAGAAAATTGGAGGCAAATGCTATGGGTTACTATAGGGTGACTGACATGCTAGAGCTACAGGGGAGAATTGTAGTGTCTTTATAGGGATGAAAACAATCTCATATCTCTGTACTATAGTAGTTTCAATTATCATTCAATATTACTAGTAGGAGGAAAAAATAGTCATGAGAGTTTATGAAATTAAATCTCTTAGAGTTGTAACAGATTTCTAATGGTTGCTACAATTTACTTCAATATTCACTTTCTCAGAATAGAGTCTTCTTAGTCAAAGTGTGTGGTAGATGAGAGTAAATTCTATGCAATTGATAAATTTAAATAACAGATAACAGTTAAAATAATACTGCCTTTGGTGGTGATGAGACACAACATGGAGGCCTTTGGAAGTATATTTGAGCTATGCACATGATATATAAAATGCACACAAGGGTGATTTAAATAAAGTAGTTCTCATAAGTTCCTAATCTGATGGTAATTTCTGGGCTTTGTTTTCTTTGTTTTTGATTTTCTTTTTAAGATTTTTTATTTCTTCATACAAGAACTGGGTATAAGCCAGAGATGCTAGGGGTGGGGGCAGTGAGAGGATTCACCAAAGGCAGAGTAGGGAGCAGAACAGGCAGATCTACCGAACTACACTGCTGAGGACAGTGGCAGGCAAGACCAGACAGGTATGCTACACCATGTGGATCACCTCTCTGGTATAGCTCAACTTGCAGGGATGGAACTCAATTTGCAGTGGTTGGAGACAGCTTGAGACTTAAACTCCTGTGATACCAGGGAGTGGCCCATTATTTACTCATAGCATTTCCACTGTCTTCAGTGCTAAGTTTATCTCTCAATTTGTAAACCCTAAATTAGATCCCACTATTCCTTTTAATTATTAAGATGAACCTAGTCAATCCATTACCATGTCTGCCTTGTTTTCTTCATTTTCATCTTCAGTAAGTCACTTAACCCCTTGTTAATCTGGCTTTTAGCCCCACAATTCCACCACTGCCAATTTTCTCAAAGTCCATCAATGTTTTCTTCTACACTACACTCTTACACACTGCATATGACATTAAATTTGATCACCTGTCTCCCTGTTAAGAAATAATTCTCATCTAACCTCTGCAAATGCTTTCTATCTATTCCTCATTTGAATCTTCTAGAGGTCTCCTCCCCTCCACCACAACCCAGCTGTCACTCAAAATTTAGTCTTTCATCCTTTGCTAACTGCACTTTGCTTTCTCTCTTTATGAATACTGTGAGACTCCATCATATTATTTTCCAAATAATACTTGCCAGGTCATACATTTCCTGTACTTCTGCCTAATCGTCAAAAACTACTGTTTTTGTTTATATGTCTCATTACTCTAAAAGTCAACAAAGATGACTGGATTCTTCCCATCTAATCACACTGATCCCTTACATCCTTAACTACATATTATTACCATTTTCTGCTCTCGAAATGCTAACTCCTATTTTTACCAGCGGTTCAGATTTGTACTTCTGAGATCAAGTTCCACACTTACTTGTTCCATGAAGTAATCATAGTCCAACAGCATTGCCTAAATCTGCTTGTCTACCACTTCTCTGTCACACAATCTAGAACCTTTCATTTCATTATCTAGTCAATCTAGATCATCAGTCTCAAAAGATAACATACCTTATGATTCCACTATATGACATTTTCAAAAAGATGGCATTATAGTTTTAGAGAACAGGTCAGTGGGTGCAAAGGAAGGGGGAAGATGAGACTATATAGGGATAGCACAGGGGGCTTTGTGGGATGAGGACACTGTGATGTACCCTGATTGCAGTGCTTGTTAAGTCAATGTGTCAATTTCACTGTATGATAATATGAAAAATACAGAGATAAGTAACATTTTAGCTTTTTTGTTTGTTTTGAAAATTATAGATGCTATGTAGAGAATAGAGTTGGTCTGGGAGTTAAGCTTTTAAAAATTAGATTTTGCCTTTACCTAGTTGCATCCGAGGAAGCGAGATGTAGCACCAGAAGCTCTACTAGAGAAATCCAAGACAACGAGACCAGGGTCCTTGCCCTTACCAATGCTGTTCATACCAGCACAGTCTGATCGGGAAATATTGTTTCAGTAAGTGCTGCTATTGATTTTGACAGTACATGAAGGCTATAGGCTTCATTAAATTGGACTAAGTGAAATTCCTTGAAATGGATTAATCCAAGACATCTACCTCACAGCACAAATAATGTTACTATTTCTACATAAAATGTTTAAAAATACTTTAAAAGTTAGATATATTTTCTTGGTTATGAACGCCTCCATGAGAGCATGGGCAAACGTGAGTCGTTTGTAAAGATAAAGAGGTGGAATGAAATAAATGAGGGCTCACAGAAAATGATACTCAGCCAATCTAACAAATAGGCAAAAGTGAAGCCTCCCTGAATATGTTCTCACAGACTGATGCCATGAGTGAATGGGAGAGTAAAAAGCTCAGGGTGAAGACACAGGCACGAAGTGTTAACTCTCAGGGTAAATGGATGTAAGAAGGTCTCAAGGTTTTCTCTTAAACCTAGGTCTTTAAAAACCCTAGAGTCCAATTTCATCCAGATTCACTATTTTTATTTTCTATCTTGTCTTATGGAAAAATGATATTTTTAGACCACCAAAAGAACAAATATCACAATGACTTCCTTCACAACTAACTTATGCAGCTGGCTTTCTATTTTTGACAAAATTGTGTTTATGAAATATGGGTTTTTCTCCTGTGCTTTGGGATGCAGTAGGGGAAAAAGGAAATATATTGGCTGTGATTCCCTTCTGAAGCTACTTCCATGACTGAGTACCTGAATCTGAGCTTTATCCAAACTCACTCTTCTATTCATAAATAAAAGTTACCATCTCAGGGACCGTGCCTTCTTTTCAGGCAGCTAGAACTTCCTTTGAACCTTTGTTAAGCAGAACTCTTTGAACCATGGCATGATCAATATATCTTAAAGCTAGAGGCAGTCCCCTTTGCTAAGGTTATCTACAACCATTTCTTTTATCACCTTGCACAGCTGGAAACTTTCTTATTGAAATATATCCACACCATAATAGTCTCAATACCCTCAAGACTCCCAATGAGCTCTTCAGACCCCTGGAAGCACTTCCTCTTCAGGAAGACTGGATTAATCATAACAGCTTGCGTAACCTCTACTACAATGGCCCCAGGCTCTCTGTGGGACACCTCAGATATGATGTGATGGACAGGTGCCCCCTCTGAAGCATCTCATCCAAGCAGGTTATTCAAGGTTCAAATGCTGCCTTTCTGCAAGCAAAAATGGGATTTGAACAAAACTCTTTTATGGATATAGTTCAATAGGCAAGAGTTCTAGCACCTGTAGAATACTTGGTCCCAGGGCTTTTGGCCTGGACCCCCATTCTATCATTATGTCAATACAACCTCTCCCTTCTAATTCAAGTACCACTGCCACACTATGGGTACTATTTCAAAATCATTTTCTTAAAAAACTCTTTGCATTTCACAGACCTCTCCTGTCTCTCTTACTGCTCCCCTCAGCAGTGTATTTCAGTCATTTTGCCTGTTCTGATCCCCACTCCATCTCCGCTGAATTCTCTCACCCCCTCCACCACACCTCTGGTCTGCACGCCAGTTCTTTAAAAAAAGAAAACTCTTTGCATTTGAGAAAGGTTTACTTAACTTCCTTGAAGCACATCCTTTAGGGAGTTGAGTGGGCTGTTTAACTGGTAAGCTGTATAGCCCACCTAGAGCCTTGCTTTTGGAAACAAAGCAAAAAAGTTAGTTCAAAGAGCACAAGGCTCTTGCACAACTTTGGGGTTATTCTTGGTGCCCCACCACTCGTAGGTAAATAGATCCTGAGGTTGTCAGATAGCATCTCCCCAATGTAAGCATTGAAGAATGAGCACAGTGGCCATAGGAAAGAAAGACTATCAAACAGACAAAGGTAAACTTAATGCTAAACATCCAAGGACCAATCTTTAACCAACAAAAGATAGTTTCTTGAAATTTTCACTCTCAGAGGGAAAATTATGCACCTATTTCACACAGTCTTTTAGAGTTCTTCAGTAAGACTGAGTCTCAGTGCCTACAGTTTAGAGGCCCAGTCATTAATACAGTCTTTATTAGCTTCCTTTCCTTCTATTTCTCATTTGCTTTCCAAGGTAACCTTCCAGAAAACTCCTTATACCCAATAGTTATACACTTTATATCCAAAATAAAATTTGTTTTGGGGGTAGACCACTATAAGATAGTGTCTGACTCATACACAAAATTTCCATGACTTCAATCAGACAGATTTACATGTAAATACGTTGTAATCCTACTGGATTTATTTCATTTTCTTCAAAGAATATTTAGTCAATACCTATTAGACAACTGGCAATTTGATAGTATCAGAGAGGACACTACACTCAAGGTTAGAAAGAGAAATGAGTCATAAGTGAAAAAGTTTGCACTAGCAGGTATAAAGCAGGAATAATGGGCAAGTTACAGATTCAAGAGACAGAAAGAAGGAGCTCAGAGGACCAGTGAGAAGAACTAAAGGAGGCAACACTGGGGCTGGACCTTGAAGCACCATAGGATTTGGACTTTCTAAAGGACTTTCTGAAGAAGTGCATGTTGTCCAGAGACAATGATCAGTGTAGACAATGAATGAGGAAAGTGAAACAAAGAGTAGTTTCATTTGTTCTAAGGACAACATGCTATAAGAAGAGCAGGTAGAGAAAGATAAAGGTCAAAAGATAGGACAAGGTCGAATCTCAGTAGTTTATTGCAAACACAATGGCCTGGCATTGAAAATATTAATGTCTTCTCTTTCATATCTCAGTTTGTCGTTAGCTTAGGTAAACCTACCTTTATTTCTTTATATCACTGTCCCTGTTTCTCACTAACTAGGCTCTTTGCTTTTTTTCTTTTATAACATCATTATAATGTAATGTTATTCTAATTAATTTCTGTACCTATTTTCTCTCAGTTAAATTTAAGTTCCTAGGTGACCTTTTTAATATTTATATCTAATGCTTCTTATGGCATCTCTTGAAAGAGTGGATAGTCAATTTAACTATTACTGAATAAATAAGTTATGTTTTCTGATGACTTATTTTACATGGCTGATAAAAAGTTCATTCTTTACTCTCCCATACAATCAGAGTGTTCAAACACGAATCAAACTCACAGTTCCCAACGTGTCCTATGGTTTACAGACTCACACAAATCTAACTTAAATTACGGGGATACATGACTTGAGAGTATGCCAAGAGACCCATATGGTAGGCTCCAATACTTCATGTAATCAAACCTGAACAGAGAACCTAGCCATTGACTCTCCTGGCACATTTGAAGCCACAGACTTGAGGTTGCGGGTGTGACTGACTACAGTGCAGAGTTGTTCTTTCTACCACCTAAGGTCCTTCTATCACCTCATAGTTTTACCAAGTTGAGTGGAGGAATGCCCAGTGGTACTTTTTTGTTCTGTTTGGCACAAACTTTTGATTCATCCAGACAGATCTTAGGACAGTAATCTTTGGGGTTTTTTATTTTAAGTGCTGAGTGTGCTATGGGAACCCAAATCTCCCAGCTCCAAAGTGCCAACCCAGACAAATAATGTCCCAGGATTTACCACAAAAAGGAAACTTATACAGATGTCATCTGTGCGCACCTACCCTATGTATGGATCATTCCTCCATTTGTGCAAAAATTACCTGGACTGTTACTGCAACGCTTTTGGGTAAGAGACTGTATAGAAATTGATAGTCCCACCGACTACTGATTACAGAGGTGTTCACAAGAGGGAAAAGGGTGGTGGATGAGGTGAAACACATAGGGAAGTCAACTAGTTGATGGTGGATGCTAATGAGACATTTGGTGGTTGGTGTGTTGCAATATATACAGTTCTCAAGGTGAGAAGCTGTACACCTAAAGTTAATACACTGTTGTAAACCAACATTATCTTAATTAAAAATATAACAATAAGACAGAGGGAGAGAGTTCTCTCTACCGATAACCTAGGTGACATGTGCAGGAACTCAAAAAAAGCAGCACAGTTAAGCGTTTGACTGTGACTAACAATAGTAGTGATCATAACACAGAGGGAAATAGGAAAAGGATAGCACAAGTCAAATTTAAACCACAGGAAGATTATGAGATAAAAGAAGTGAGATAGTGATAGTTATAATGACAGTCTGAAAATGGAGGACTGAATCTGAAAGATGAAATCTTTTCTAATTACCATTGTTTGTGAGCTAATTTTTCCATGTGTTCCATTGGCACCTTTTGTTTTCATTTTTCTAGTGAAGACTCTCTCACATTTGCCTGTTTTCCCATCTTCCTTCTCTTCTTCTCTTTATATATCTTCTTTCCTTTCTTTATTCCTCCCTGACACCCCATAATTATAAACAGAATTGCTTGCATAGAACATTTATAACAGCTTCATACCCTAGCGAAGTGACTTGCATTGGGGGTGAGGGGGATGCTTTCAATAAATATTCATTTACTATAACCGCCCCACCCACCCCATTTTGCCACAGCCAAGCCATGAAACCATCGGTGTTTTTGTAGGTCACAAAATGAATGAAGTGCAAGGATTTCACTTTAGGAAGAAACGGGAATCAGGACTTTTGTCACTGACTTTCATGAACTGGGCTTCCAACTTTTAAATGTGGTGCATAATTGACACTTTGATACTTTTAGGCTATGGTGTATTCTCACACTCTCATGGGGAAAAAATACTTGCTGACACAATCAGGAAACAGATGGTGACAAAGATCTTATACTTTGGTGCCAATCAATATGTTTTACTTGCCACTACTAAAATCTCATTTGTAGGACCCAGGAATTTAAAGGAATTTTTCTGTTCTTTTTTCTCTCCTTCAAAGACTATTTTTAAGAATCTTCAGGGCTTAAAAGTTTGACTTCATTTTGCCTTTTAAGTTTATTAAAGCAATTCGGGGTGGGGAGGGTTGCATCAGTACTACCAGAAAAACAGTAAATTAGAGTATTTTGGTCTTTATTAACAGTGACAGAAAGGTCTCTAAACTGTTGCCCCCACCCACATACTGCCCTTGAGTATAGCTACCCTAACCTTGAAAAAATAATCTTCCAGAGCATTACAGATTCTGCAATTGTGCATTGATGTAACCACAATATTTCTCCATATCCTTTAATACCTTCTCATTTACATAATAGAGACTGCTTGTCAACCAAGCAAACAAAAGGACTATTTCTAGAAGGAGTAGATAACACTCTTAACTCAGAATGCAAAAATTAGTTGAAACTCTACATTTCAGGAGAAAGAATCAGATAATCATGTCGACTAGAAATTCTGCCGCCACCAGACCAGAAGATTCTGAAAGGTAAGGATTTAGCTTTATTCTACCTCCATGACAAATAGCCATATTAAACAAGTATTTCCTGACTTGAATCTGAAGAAGTTAATGAATTAGACACAGATGCTCACCAAAAGAAGTTCCCTTTGTTTATGTACCCCTAGGAAACATAATTTGCACCATAAATTTTATCATTTGGATGCCTAGAAATGTGTAGGTGAGTGAATCTTGACCAGCTGCTTGGGCAACTGTGGAAACCTGATCGAAGTACTTCTCTTTCATTGTGCTTTTCTCTCCCACTGTCGATCGGTCACTAACATCTCTGGAATGATTTGAAAATATGTGTTGAAATTGAATTCCACAAAGGGTACAGAGGAAGAAAGCTACAATGTGTTGAGCATATACTTAATGCCAAGCACATATAGGATATATCACTTAACTCTCAAAATAATTGTGCAAGGGAGCTAAGAAAATGAAAGTTCACGGATATTAATTAAATAGCCTAACACCACACAGATTGTGACATAGTTGGGGTATAAACCTAAGTCTGTCTAGTTGCAACGTCTGTTGCACAGGAAGATTTTTACTTTAATTTCCTTACGTCTACTCAAATCTTGTGCTCTTATTTCTCAGATCATAAATGGGTCATTACTTCTAGTTTCTCAGTTATGTCAGTAATAACTTACCCAGCAAGACTTTGGCTCTGACTTCCAAGGGAGTTCTGATATGCATTTGGTTTTCATCCTTATGAGCAGCAGTCCTTTCTAGAAGTTCATGAAAGACCTTATGTGTATTGATCTAACTCTTCTTCATATACCAGGCTTCTTCAGAAATTCTGTAGAGTCCAAACTAACTATAATCTGAGCAAGCATGCTCTCACAAAAACTAATGCAGGTTATATACCTTCTATAACTTCTCTGCTCAAAACCATCTAAAAATCCCCATTTGTTCAATGCAGAAAATCTGACTTTCCAAAGCTACAGAGCATTACCTGCTCCCTCCCTTGCTCATGTTCTCCGATATACCACCCTTTGTACGTTCTAGTCCTGTGCCAGGCCAGAACCTTCACACTGCCTGTTCCCTCTGCTTAGTGCCTTCATTGCCTTTATCCCCATCTTTACAGATAGCTCACCTCCTTCCTTTGTAAAAAGGAAGTCTTTGTTCAAAAGTTACCTTCTCAATGATATTTACCCTAACCTCCCTCATTAAAAATTATAACCAAACATGGTTATAACCAACATTATAACCAACAATTCTTAATCTTTACCCTATTCAGACTTTTATTTTTAGAGTAATGTTAAATTTTTTTTACTTTGTCATTTTCTAACATACTTCATATTTCAATTATATCTTCAGTTAATTGTTTGCTATCTGTATCCCCCCAGTGGAACACAAACTCCATGGATAGGGATTTAAATTTTGTACACAGATGTGTCCCAAACACCAAAGGCAGGGAATTAGGTGCTCAGTAAACAAATAAGTATGACTATAAACACACACACATTCGTGAACTTTCAAACACTTGAATTTCTCAAAAGAGCAGCATGACACAAGCATTCTGAACTTAGCATCAACCCATCCTACTTGTATTTCTT
This sequence comes from Galemys pyrenaicus, assembly GCA_019455555.1. NCBI lineage: Eukaryota > Metazoa > Chordata > Mammalia > Eulipotyphla > Talpidae > Galemys > Galemys pyrenaicus. Next base: position 4,642,992 of record JAGFMF010011739.1, on the reverse strand, counting down.
TTGCATCAATAAATCCAATTAAGATTATGTAGCCACGTTCATAACTGAACAACAGTTCAGTTGTCTTCAGATACCACATACATATTTTTAGTACCAAAGTGACTTATTTGAATCAGACCTCAAAGTCCATATAGCAGGGAAAATACCCGCCCATAAACTGAAAAGTGTATCCAAGTCAACATCAACACTGGCCAGACTCTTGTTGGTCTTTGCCTCTCTCTCTCCAGCTGTCTGTTCATTGTTCAGCTCCTCGCCACTTCGTTAAGCCTCTGCTCTTCTCTAAGGAAGGGCTAGCCCTCTAATTCTTCCAACTCCAGAGGAAAATGGTCTTTCAACAAACATGGTACTCTGGCTTACACTTCCCTAAGGGCTGCATCAGATTTATCGCTGGCTGCATCACTTATCAAACTGTCTGCCACACCTTGTGTTATCTCGACAGCTGTCTCTCTGGACATCAGAAACCAAGGTTTACCTAGACTCCTGACTTTATCTGAGCCCTGTGATGTACCATATAATGGCAACAAGGCCTTTTCTCTTTGTTCTGGGAAACTTGAGCCATCATGTGCCAGCCTGGTGTTCGTGCTGATTGTGATAAAGAACAGCACATAGCGTTTTCTCGCATTCTTCTTTCTCTTCTCCCTCTTTTTCTCTCCTCTCTCTCTTTTTTAAAGAAACAGGTGTTGGCATGGATTAGAGAAAAATTACATCATCTTGAAGAGAAGGAATGGAAAGGAAGAAAAAAAGTGGCAACCAGACCCAAATACATTTGCACATATAAAGCTGTTCTAATGAGAGCCAAATTGATTTGACATTCAGTGGCAGTTTGAAGCCAAGAAAAGCAAAGCAGCCTACAAAAGGCCTAGCTCATTGTTTATGGAGTGTCATACTCTATCATCTGTGAGACCAATAACAGGGATAGGAAGGCCTTTAAAGGCAGGGAGTTTACTGGGAAGGGCTGCATGGTACCACCAATGTCAGATCTGATAGACAGATTGAATGCAGCTTCCTGAGCTGAGATGGTGTTTGTCAGATGAGGCAGAAATTCTGTAGTTTACACATTAGCCAGCAAATTTGTAAAGTGTTAGCATTCTTTAAGGATGTGGCCTATGTACTGGGAGGTACATTTTGCATTGGGTTGGGGGGAATTCCTCATAAAAAATATTAGTAATTAAAAGAGAATGATGAGGTATGTGGCATTCAAACAGAATTTTGTGAATACTATTATGGAAGCATTGTTACAAAAAGCATGTTTCTCTTACAGTGAGCAATGGCTGTTGCAAGTGTACAGGTGACAAGATGAAGGAAGTCATATTAAAATAGAAATTTGTTTCATTAGGCTTTATTTTTCAAGAGAGAAGCTGTATAAATGTTTGGTCATTTCCATACTGCTAAGTGGCCAGGGATTTACTATTCTGAAGTTCACTGTTAAAAATATCTGGAGAGGAATGAGGTGTTTATTAAACGTCAGCACATGACAAGGTGGATTAAATAAGTCTTCCTAGAAATGTGTTCAATGTATAAATGTTCCAGTCTATGTATAAAGAACTTTCTTTCCTTCCCTCCCCTCCACCCTGAAATCCAGCCTAAGTATTACTTTGATATCAGATTTAGTGTGTCAGCTATCAGTGTTTACTTCTGTGGTCTGCTTCACAGTGTGTTGCTCAACCCACTGCGCCACCAGGGAGGCCCTCAGTGTTTACTTCTGAATTCACAAAGGAAAGCTGATTTTAATGTAAGGTATTGCTGCATGGTAGCAAACCCAAAATTTCATCCTTTTTCACCTCAATTTTCTAGACATTTATGGAACGAAGAATAGAATTTGATCTTAAGTAATCTAGACTTCACTGTGTCTCTCCAGTATAGATTTTATGGCACCATAAAACACTGTGGATATGAGACAAAGAATAAATATCAAAGTGGTGTCACAGGGAGCGTTTTAATACATCATGAAGAACTAGAACTCCTATTAATTTAAACATACACATCTTTAATACAAATTCAAAAAGAGAAATGAAATGTATAATTGTTGATAGAAGTAATAATAGAAAACTGAAATTTTATTATTCACATTTATCTTGTACAGCATGAGATATATACTTAATATTCCTTGAGGCTTAGTAGGCCCTGATGCTTCTTTTACCATAATCCTTAGGATTAGGGATTGGGGAAATCTCAAGAATTACCTGTAAATGACAGCTGGAAGAGTTTAGTGGGCTCCCTGTACCAGAATTCAGAGGGGGGGTTACAAGATTTTTTATAGCACCCTATAGAGCATAAACATCTGACTTTGAATCAAAATAGAATCACTTGTTCTGTGCACTGTGCCTGATACAAGGGTGAAAGGTATGAAAGTTTCTCTGCCTCCCTGTGACTGCCATGATAGTGGACTCACCATAGGAATTCAAGTCTAAAACCCTCTATTGTGGTCACTATGGGCTTGAAGTTGAGGATACAAAGTTGCATGTGGGATATAAATTATACATAGTTACTAACCCTTACTCTCAAGAATCTTGTCGTAATTTATAAATACTGTATTTACAGGCATACTGTAACATATACCTCACAGAACAGACAAATATTTACTAGTAGGGATTTGAAAATCTGAGTTTTCTGATCATCTAAGTGGGAAAGTATAACTCATTAAAACCCAATCACCTTTACCTATAACATATGTGGCCAAAGAAACTAGGGTTTCTGGGGCCTCCCTGGTGGCGCAGTGGTTAAGCAACACACTATGAGGCAAACCGCAGCCACTACAGCACGAGTTCGATCCCTGCTGCCGGCCAGGGAGGAGACCCACATAGTGTAGCAGACCTCTCCTGCCTTGCCCGCTGCTCCCCTCAGCAGTGTATTTCAGTCCATCTGCCTGTTCTGCTCCCCACTCTGTCTCTGGTGAATCCTCTCACGCCCCACACCTCTGCCCTGTATCCCAGTTCTTGTATGCATAAATAAATAAATCTTAAAAAAAAAACAAACAAACCAGGGTTTCAAAATAAAGTTAAAATTGTACAGTGGTTGTCTTTAAAATGCTTTCACATAAGTAATTTACTCCGATAATGTCAAATAATTTGGTCATAGAAATATGATCTGATGAACTAGTTACATTCAACTGTTAGGAATTAAATGTCTGTGTCCTTCTAAAATCCCTGTTGTTGAAGGCCACCCCCCCCCCATCACCTCCCCAATCCCTGAAAGGTGTTAGGATGTGACATTTTAGGAAGGAAATTAGGAAATAGGAGGTCCCTAGGGTGGACCCCTCATGAATGGGATTAGTGCCTTCTTAACAGTTACCAGAGCTTTTTTTCCCCCACTCTGTTCTGTCCCACATGAGGAGACATTGAGAAGTCTTAAACCTGGAAGACGGCCTCCCTGGTGGCGCAGTGGATTAAGCAACACATTATGAAGCAAACCGCAGCCACTGCAGCATGAGTTTGATTCCTGCCCCCAGCCAGGTAGGGGACCCACATGGCTCAGCAGCCCTCTCCTGCCTCACCCGCTGCTTCCCTCAGCAGTGTGCTTCAGTCAGTGTGCCTGTTCTGCTCCCCACTCTGTCTCTGGTGAATCCTCTCACCTCCCTGGACTCTGATCTGTACCCCACCCAGCTCTTAACATGCATAAATAAATAAATAAAATCATAAAATAAAACCTGAAAGAGAGCCCTATGAGAACTCAAAAGTACTGGCACACTGATAATGGACTTCCAACCTCCAGAACAGTGAGAAATAAGTTTTTGTTCTTCATAAACCAACCAGTCAATGGTAGTTTGTGATAGCAGGCTAAAAAGACTAAGATATTAACCTAAGAGGAAGATCTGGTAGAATTAATTTATGGGACGTGCAGCCCAACAAGTTCAAGTTTCACAGACAGAGAAAAAAGTGGAGCATTAGAATATTTGGGGGGTCACATTCAGCTAATCTAAATATGTTGAACCCATTTTTTTAGTTACCATAAATTTTAGATGAAATATCTTTATATCCACTAAACTTTTAATTAATAAGTAAATAAAATAGATGAAAATATCCTTTGAAGACCTCTGATCTAATGAAAAATCTAATTTTCTACTTTCAAACTATCAATACATAATGAGCATTTTAGATAAATACACATGATTATATTTGAGTGCTAACATCTAAATAATTAACATTTCTAAACATTTGGCAAAGCCATTTTGCCATTATTTCTTCCTCTATATCCTTCTGGATTATTTTGCACATAATGCCATGTTAAGAAATAACATTTGAAATAATAAAGGATACCAGAGCTCCAAATTGACACGAGTTTAGTAACAGAAAGAGTTTCATGTTGGATCTTAACAAGTTGAAAGCACTATGCCCCCTCCCAATACTAAGAAATACATTCTCACTGACAAGTCGGAACAAGAAAAACAGTGAAATTTATCATATTCAAATCTCAAATATTTGAAACATTAGTTCTCCAACAAGCTTAAATCACAGCTCATAACACTGAAACAACAACAACAAAAAAAAGCCTGTGATTAAGCAAAATGTCACAAAATCCATCATCATAACTTGTGCATAGAGGGAGAAGCCTTGGGTCCTCACTCAGAACATATTTACACTTGTTTTTTCTACAGTTCAAAGGAGTCTGTTTTTGGTTTACTGTCTTTTTTTTTTTCTTTTTTTAATTTCCAGTCCCAATGCAGATTAATTGCAACAAGCTAAATGGGTGAAGAGTGCTTTTTGCAGATACATTGAGAATATAAAAAGGTACTGCCTGGTATTCTGATAGCAAGGAAAATGTGGAGAATATGACATGAGCCATAACCTACCTTCAGCCATTGTTAAGAGTAAGCAGCCACTCCTGCTGAATCAAACCCCTCAACAGTAAGTACATGGATCATTATTATAGAAAACTGTAATTTACATCTTTGATAATTCCTTCTGTAAGCAGGATGTCACAAAAATCGTGTTCAGTTTGTTCTGAATAAAAAGTCAAAAGTGTCTGATATTTTAAGAAATATTTCTATAAAAAATGCTTCAAATTGTTTCTTAGTTTTGATATTCCAAAAATAAACATTAAAATAACCAGAATAACCCAACATAAGAAGTTACATATTTCCTGAGGGCTTCAGACTATTGTGGTTTTATTAAATATAATTGTTTTTGAAGAATAATACTGGTATGTCTAAACCGGTTGGTGCCCTTAACAGCTCCCTTTCCACCCACAAACAAAGCTAAAGGTTTCCTGTAAGAGCAATTCCAACACATGTTCCAAAAAATATCTCTAAGCTCCATTTCCTACTCACCCTTCCAAATCCACTAACTCTGGCTTAGTGTCCCTGGTCACCATCCCGTGGCTTTGTACCTGATTTGTGTTTCATTTAGTTCCCAAACTCTGGCTTCAGTCCTCTATATAACTCAGATCATCCCACAATTCCATGCCCTAGAGTAGCACTAAGAGAAGTATAATGTGAGTCACATATAGTGGTTACATTTAAAAAGAGAAACAGAAGCAATGTTATGATACACTGTATTAAAGCAAGTCTACTTAAAATAATCATCATAAAAATATTAAAATGAGGTTTATTTACAAGTTTTTAAATGCTAAGTCTGAAGTTTTGTATGTGTTTTATAGTTATGGTAGTCCTTTTGGTAGTTTTATAGTTATAGTAGTCCTTTTGGACTACTAATGTTTTCATTGCTCAGTGGCTACATGTGACTAGTAGATTCCATATTGGGCAATGTTGCACACTTGGGCCATTTTCACCTCCAACTCCCTGAGCCCCTACCATTTCCTGATGGTCTCTAAAGGTAGTTCAGTAGAGGTTCTGTACACAAATAGGTATGTACCTAATAATGTCACTTTGAAAAACTGCCATTTATAGGTTTGACACCAAAACACTTTTAAACCATTTTCCCTTCACTTTGTAATCACATCAGTTATGTGAGGTAGGTAAAGCAGACATCAACACGCCCATTTTACAGAGCAGGAAAAAGGTAAAGAGAAACGTAATGATTTACTTAAGGTTACTCAACAAGGATAGTGATTCAGTGGGAACTTTGGGAACATTATGACTTCCAGTTTACAACTCTAGAATTCCTTAATACTCCTTAAAAGAATTAGAGGATAAACCTATTTATTGATTCTTAGATGCTAATTCCCAAACTATGCAGATATTTAGTCAGCCATAGCTTAATTCACTCTCTTGAGCAATGATACTATATATTGAAAGATGTACAATCAACCCTTAGATATCAAGAATAATAGAAGAAAGTTTGCATGAAATCAGGGAAAGAGGTTTCCTTGTCACATAAGCAGAACTAACACTTAGGTAATGATTAAATTATACTAGAAAACTTAAAGATAGATAAAAAGGGAAATTCCTTAGAGGTTTGCTTCTTGTTTATTTTTTAGAACTGACGTGATCTAAAAAGAAAGGACAAGCTCATTCAGTTATAGCTTTCATATAATTACCACAAACTCTCATGCAAATTAGACTGTAGGTCTGCTCAATGTACATTTCTGTGCTTGCCAAATCATGTCTGGCAGTGTGGTCAAGCAAGAACAGATGCACACTGGGCTGAGTTTTCTTGGGCTGTTCAATAATTAGGAGGACCATGTATTATAATAAGCCACATCCCCTTGGCTAAGGTTTGGATGCAAATTGCACACTAATTCACTTCCAAGTTTTCTGGAAGCTTACCAAGAGAGATGAAAATCAGGGAAATGTATATTGTTTACTTCAGGAAATTTGTTTAAAACTTAATATGGCTCATTTATAAGAGGCGTTGGGGAACTCCACAAGAAATGTAACAATAGGTATTTTTTCAGGTTCAATTCATGAGGAATAAGGAAATGCTAACAGACTCTTTTGAAGAGATTTCCTAAGTTACATGCCAGTTCTAACCATTGCCTTAATGAATGCATTGGGAGAGTCCTAAGTGGAAGAGGATAAACATCAGCTTTTCATATCTGTAAAACATCACATTGCTCAAATGAAGAGTAAAATCAGCTCAGTGAGTGAGATTTTGTCAACAGTTTCTGCAACTGACTGATAGGTAACAGACCATCCTTTAGATAGGAAGTGGGTGGGTAGAAACTTATTCTCCAAAGCCAAAACATGCATTCTAATAACAAAATCCATTGCATCATTGCATCTGGTGTCTCTGAGTAACCCAACAACTGCAAATATCACCTAGAATGGGTAAAAGAAAAAAGACCTAAAGAACCAAAACATATGCCATATTCACTGTAACGTCCTATCAATTTTCAGAGAGAAGACTATTTTTATATGACTCCTTAGGTGAAAAATCACATGCAATCATGATGTTAAGGAGACCTCCCGGTGTCTTTCTCCAAATTCTATTTTTGACTACCTGATTAAGCTGCAGATCTACTACATCTGATCATGCCCTCTGGGTATGGCTACATCTGATGACTTAAGCAACACCACTGAGTACAGCTCAAGAAGACTCTGAAAGCAAGCTCTTTTCTGGTCAATATTCCACCTTTCTTTTATGTGTTATTTCTCAAACAAAAATTCGATTTCATCAGCTGCTTCTAGAAAATCCAGCCTACAGCCAACCTTCTATCAATGACCTTATGCTCAACCTGGACTATGACATGATTAATAGCACTTGATCATGTCCTTTCATTGGAACAGACACTGCAGTCTCTCATCTTGTCATCCCCTTAAGGATTCATAATAATGGACTCCTGTCAGGTGTGTCTCCAACTTTTTCTGACTTGATCTAATCATTATTTGATATCATTCTTCAGATTATTGTCTGTAGAAATTGAAGAATATGATCAATAATGGCAGTGAATAATCATTTTCCAAGTCTTTGAGATAATTTTCATATACAGTTTCAAGAAGTAATACAAAAAGACCCCAAATAACCTTTACTCAAACTTTACTCAGTTTTCCCCAGTGGTAACATTGTATTACATATTACATAACTCTAATACAATATCACAAGCAGGAAATTAACATCAATACAATTCAACAGTTTTTTTTTTTCAGATTTCATTAATTTTATGCATATTTGTGTTTCTGTATACATGTTACTTTGTGTAATTTTATCACATATGTGAACTCCACAACAGTCAAGATACAAAACAGGGCCTCCCTGGTGGCGCAAGGAGTTGAGTGTCGCACTGTGGGACTTCCACAGCAGTGGGAATTTGATCTCGGGCCAGTGAGGGGACCCACATGGTGCCTCAGACCTCTTCTGTCTTGCCCGCTGCTCCCTTCAGCAGTGTGTTCACTAGATCTACCTGTTCTGCTCCCCACTCTGTCTCTGGTGAATCCTCTCACCCCCCCTGCACCTCTGGCCTGTATCCCAGTTCTTGTATGCATAAATAAATAAAATCTTTTTTTAAAAAAAGATACAAAGCAGTTCCATCAGAAGGATTCCAGGTATCACCCTTTATAACCATAACAACCTCCTTCCCATCTCTCTTTGGTAACCATTAATTTGCTCTCCATTTTTATAATTTTGACATTTCAAGAATGTTATATAACAAATAAATCATCAGTATTGATAATTTCAGAGTATTTCCCACTCAGTATAAAACCCTTGAGATGTACCCAAAGGATATATCAAGAGTTCTCGTTACTTTATTGTTGACCACTTTCATAGGAAGAATGTACTATGGTTTGTTTTGCCACACATACATTGAAGGGTATTTAGGTTAGTTTCAGCTATTAAAATAAAACTGCTTTTTTTGTGTGTAGAAGTACATTTTTACTTCTCTGAGATAAATACATTTGCTGCATCATATAAAAAATACATGTTTAGCTTTGTAAGGCACTGCCACACTCTTAACTGAATGGCTGTACATTTTGAATTCATGGCAACACTGTTATGAGTGAAGCAGTTTCTCTACACCGTTTCCAGGATTTGGAGTTATTTCAATTTTTAGTGATAGCCATTGCCATAAGAGTATATATTACCTAATTGTAGTTTTAATTTTCCCTTCCCTAACAGCTAATGATTTTGAAAATTTTTTCATGTGCTTATATACTTATCTTTATATTACCTTCATTGAAATGCTTATGTCTTTAATCCATTTTTGAAAGGGATTATTTGTATTTTACAGTTGTATTGTGAAAGTTTTTTATAGACGCTAGATATAAGTTCTTTGTCAAATACGTGATTTGCAAATATCATATTTTCTGTAAGACTCTGTCTTTTCATTCTCTCAGCAGTCTTTGGCAAAGGAAAATTATAAATGTATTCAGTTTTCATTTTATGGATTATGTTTTTGGTGCCAAGACTAGAGAATCATTTTTCATTATGACTGGGGCTCTGTATCAGTTATATGGGTTCTGTATTAGTTCTAATCATCAAAGAAAAACTAGAGACATCATTATGAGTAGATTGACAAAACAACAATAGTAGATCAACTATAATAATTATTTTTGAGAGTGAAATTTTAAATGATATATAGATTAAAAATGGTGGATATTATTTTGCAATTAACTATTATCTTATTAAATATTGAATTCATACTAATATTCTTACCAAGTGCTGCCTAAGTTCAAGATTAAAATGCATTAATATTATTGGAAACAGTTTAAATAATGTTTATTTTACAATGTGTTTTCTACTGATGTCAAACTGTGTTACAAAGAAAACTCATTACCTAGAGGAAGATATTCTAAGGAAGGTAAATTTTACAACTGTGGAGTGGACATTATTTAACCACAATTCTGGAGAAACAAAGTCTGCAAAGACTGACTGAGATGCAGATATGAGAGACAGAAAAATGCTGCCTGGGTTAAGATTATAAAGTTTGAAGTTTTAGTTATATTCTTGCCCATGAGTTTTGAATATGCCCTTCTATCTTTATAATAAATATTTATTTTTTATTTTGCTTTTAAAAACCAATATGTCCTGAAGGATAAAGTATTTAGTACTAGATTTACACTATATCCTTAAACAATTAGAAACCAGACAATAGAGATGGCACAAAATGAACACTGCATAATAGGAAGCACTGGACAGCAGATCTCTGAGAAACTAGTAACAAATTGTTCCCTACAAATGCCTAAGTTCAGTGTTTGATGATTTCCCAGACCACAACATGAGAAGCGAAGTCCAAAAAGATATTGCTGTCTTTCTGCATTTAAGAGACAGATGTCAGAGTCTGGGAAAGCCAAATGGCTCCAGTTTTGAAAACAAAATACCAAAGAGGCGAGGGGAGGCTGATAGTAAGATAAAGGATGCAAGAGAGTTACAGAAAGAGACCCCTGGAGTCTTTGGCTAGTTACAGATACTCACATGAGTGTGAAACCAGGAAAGGAAACACAATAGAGGAAGAGGTAGTTCAATCTTCATAAATAGGCTCACAAAAATGTTCTATTCCCACCAGCCACAGTTGAAAGACATCCTAATACATGAAGCATAGGGAAAACTCCTCAAAAGTGCACTACCTCTGCAATGACAGCAAATTAGCTAGACTAAGTGATACCTAAAAACCATTGCTAACAAATCTTGGGAAAGGAAATACAAAACAGTAAGTTGAACCCTAGTTACTTAATTTTATCTCAGAACCAAGCTACCAAATATTCGAAGTATTTACATTCCCTTTCCAGTTCAGAAAATAGTAATTTAAAATTCATATGGGTTAATCATCCAATCAAAACTCAGCCACCAATCAATAAAGCAAGGAACTATAACCCAAAACCAAATGAAAAATCAATTATTAGAAGCATACTCAAAAGTGACACCGAGAATAGAATTAGTCAAAAAGCAAAAAAGGATATTAAATAGTTAACATATAATCCAGGTGGTAAAAAGGGTAGAGGAAAGCATGAAAATGTTGGAAAAAAGTGGAAAATAACAAAGAAATACCAGATTTCTAAGGATGAAAAATAAAATATATGGAATAAAAATTACACTAAATGGGATTGAGACCATATAAAACTTTATTTTAAAAAGTCAGAGCTTAGAAACAAAGTGATATAAAATACACAGAATGAAACACAAAATGAAATAAAAATTAAAATGACATTGGTGAATTGTGGGAAAATAACTAGAAGTACCAAAAAAGTTGATGCTGGGAGAGACAGAAAAAGTATTTGACAATATAAATGACTAGAAAGACTCCAAATTTGATAAAAGTTATATATCCATCAATCCAAAAAGCTACCTCAACTGAAGTAGGATAAAAAGAAGTCTACATTATATGATAATAAAAATTAATGTATACTGGGTGGGGGTAATTTTAAAAGCAGAAAGAAGAGCAGGGAACATTGCATACAAAGGGGGTAAAAACAGACTTCCATAAGAAACAATGCAAGCTAGAAACAATGGAACATCTTTCAAGAACAAAAAGAACTGTTATCCTTGAGATTTTATACCCAATAAAAATGTTTCTTAAAAATGACAATGAAATAAAGATTGTTCAAGCTTACAAAAACTGAGAGAATTGCATAATGGACATAAAGGACTAAGGAATTTCCTTTAGGCAGGAGGAACATAAACCCACATGGGACTGTGTTTCAGCTCAAAAAAATGAAGATCACAGAAAAGACAAATATGTAATAAGATATAAAAGGCTTCATTTTTCATCTTCTTAAACTAAAAGTAATAACCACATATTAGCACTTTTATAAATTTAAAGTATAGTTCAGTTAAAAATAGCACAAAGCCTGGGAGGGTCAAAATAGGGACACTAGACTCTAAGTTATAACACAAGCAAAATTGTACTGTTATTTGAATATAGATTGTGAAAATTAAAAGTATATACTGTAAACTCTACACCAACCATATTCAAAGTAAAAAAAAGGAAATGTTGCCCCAAGATTATAATAGAGATGAAGCAAAATTATAGTTTGGCAAGAAGAAACAATGGAGGAAGAAAGAAAGAATATATAGGACAAATAAAGCCTAAATATCAAAATGACAGATTTAAACCTGACAGTACCAGTGCTCATACAGTTGCTTATACTCATTCAACATTTCAACTATCGAAATGCTCATTATTTGACTGTGCTGATGAGCACAAATGTAAGTTTAAACATTACCCAAAATGCACACATTCAATATGTATCATCTATTGTACTTTAATTATACCTCAATAAATCTGTTAAATAACCAAAGATAGAATTAAGGAAAAAAGCAATTGTAAATAGCTTCAAAATATGAATATTTCAAATAAGTTTTCAAATATTGCAATTAAGAGGCACATATTGCTATATTACATCAAAATAAGAAAATTCAAACTCCACATTGTATTAAGAAATCCACTTGATATATATAGTGACGTGTTAAAAGTAAAAGAATGCCAAAAAGATATACCATGAAAACATAAATGTCTATATTAATAATAGACAAAGTAGACTTCAGAACAATGGCTATTATCAGCGATAGAGTGAAGTTACAATGACTGTGTCAATTTTTTCAAGAGGCATTAATTATACTAAATTGGTTTACACTTAATATTAGAGATTTAAAGACATGAAGAAAACCCCAAAAAGGCAAAGGCTTCTGATAAATCCTTATGTATCATTAAATAGTTCAATATTGCATTTTCAATAATAATAAATTAGAGAAAACATCAGGATGGCGATACAAGACTTGAGCAACACTATCAACCAACTTGACCAAGTATATGTTTATAGAATATTCTCTAGCAATACTAAAATGTACATCCTTTTCAATGGAACATGGGTCATTTATATAGACAGGACATTTTTATGTCTTACAAGATATAAAATTTGAAAGACTGAGAAAACTATAGTATGATCTGTGATCACACTGACTTAAAATATTTTTTAAATGATATCTGAAAAATTACCAAATATTTTCAAGTTAAATGACACACAGCTATGTAATTCCTATGTCACAGAAAAGATCACAAATTAGAAAATATTTTTCACTGTATGAAAACAGAAATAAAATGTAACCGTATTGGTGAAATACAGATAAAATAATGGTTAGAAAAGTTTATAGCATTTAATAGTTATGTTAAGGGAACAGAGAAAAGATATCCAGTAAGTTATCAAGCCTCCCACCTCGAAATACTAGAAGAAAAGGTTAAGCTAAAGTAAGCTGAAGAAAGGATATAATGAAGGTCAGAGCAGAGTCAATAAAATATAAAAAGAGAAAAATGCTGGAGAAAAATAAAGGAAATCAAAACCTGCTTTTTGAAAAGAACAAGAAAGTAATAAACCTCTAGTATGTTAATTGGGGGAAAATTAAAAGACAAAAGTTATTGATATCATGAATGAAAAACAAGGTATCACTGCAGATTCTAGATGTATTAAAAGACTTGCCAGTAAATTTTATCAACTATAAGCCAAATAATGTAATAATTAAGATAAAATTGACAGATTATTTGAATGACCTGAATTACCCACTCAAAAAATAACAGGTAAGCTGAATACTTCAATATTAGATATATTGAATTCATGAACATTAAAATTTCCTACCAAAAAAAAAAACACTTCAGGTCTAAATGGCGTGATTTCTACTAGACCACTGGGAAAGGAAATAAAATCAATTCTTACAAAACTCTTCCCAAGGTAGAAGAGGAGAAAGTTCTTTTCGATTCACACAACAAAACCATATTATCTTGACCCAAAGATACAGAAAATTGTAAGGATGTATACTTTTATCATGTTTATTCTATGTTGCAGTTGAGAGAGATACATAATGTAGACTTGTAGATCTCTGATTTAAGAACGTCAGAAGGCAGGTTAGTGATCGGGGCTAGAAGTGGATGAAGGTATCAACGGTAAAGGGCATGATGAAATTTTGAAGTGAATGTTCTGTGTCCTGATCATGGTATTGATTTCATGAGCATATAAACAAATCAAAACAAATTGCATATACTACACATGCAAATTTTGCTGTCCTTCAATTATATCACATCAATAACTGTGTGAAAATAACTGAGCAAAGAAAAGAAATCTAAAATATGAAATAATCAGGGATAAATTTAAAATATGTATGAGATCTTTTATACTGAAGGCCATAAAACATTATCAGAAGATATTAAAGATGCCTTAAATACTTCTATATTGTGCTTATGGATTGAAAGCACTAATATTACTAATATTCTCCCCAAATAAATCTATAGATTCAATGTACTCCCATCCAAATGAAGGCCTAGAAACCTCTTAAATGGCCATCAAAGTTATCACCAAGTTGAAGGAGCCTAACCACAAAAAGATATTTCTAAGGAACTTAAATTTCTCTCATAAAGGTTTAGATCCCAAGAGGCACTCTGTAAAGCTGACATTAGTGGCATCAAAGTACATTTGCCCAAAAAGTACCTATTTGCAACTTGGGTGTCCAGAAAATACCTACACAAAACCAATCTATATTTTTCTGTTCCTTTGCTAAGTTGTACTATGTTGATGTAATAAACTGTTTGAATCTATGTGTATCAGAAAGATTTTCCAGGTGCCAAGAACATGGTTCACGTGTGTCTACTCTATGTCTGAATAATGATTTTCAGATATAGGATAAAATTGACTTAATAATCAACCTCAGAAAACACTTTAATGTCAAGAATAAAATTGCTGAGTGTGTTTATAGTGTACACCCTGATTTCCCTCCACTGAAAATTAGAAATCAGATATAGGCATTTGAATGGATACCACAAAGTGAGCTCTTTAAATATAACTTTTTTTTTTAAAAATTATAACAATAGTATGCAGGCTCAATTTATAAAAAATAAATATAAAAAAAGAAAATTTATCCAGAGAGAGATCGTTTCAATTATTACTTGGGTGTCAAGCTTCTAAGAATATACTGACACATCCGTAAGACGAAAATGGAAGCCAACAGTACAGGTTGCTTGGGATCTTGGTAAGTACTTTCTCCTGTGACTATACGGACACCTCTACTAGCCAAGATATTATGCAGGATGAGATCCAGCAAGCCTTAAACATGTGGTCTCCAAAATACATAAGGTAAATGCCTAGCCAAAAAGGGCTCACTGCCACTAAATCTCTCTGTTCAGTAGTCGGTGACCTATTTTATCTATTAATAATTCCAGTAACCTACAAATCAGAGACATTTTGCAAGGAAGAGGGAGGGACTGGTATCAAGGCCGACACGGGAAGAGGATAGGGACTATGGTGATGGTGCACAGGTGAATTGGTGGTGGAAATTCTAGGACGACTACACTAGGAAAGAAAGCAAACATTATAAGAAAAATTAAGAAATAATAAAATTTAACTTATCAGTTAAAAAAAAAATTCCAACAACCAGTTTGTGTCTCCTAACGCTTATATTTTACCTTGTATCCTTAATGTGGGGACACCATTCTTTTTTTTTTTTTTCCACATTTCAACTATTTTAATTTCTCAATTTTTTAATATAAATATTTTTTAATTTACATATATTTGACATCAGTTGTAATCCCCATGCATTCCCCAATCACCATAACACCAGTGCACCATCACTTCAGTCCCCCGTGCTCCCATCTACCCTCCACCCTTCCCCTCTTCGTTCCCCATCAAGTGGGGACACCATTCTTAATGGAAATATCTTACTTTTTCTTTCCAACTATTCTCTCTATCGGAAGCTACAATTCCCAGTCACTCACAAAATGTATATTATTTATCAGCAGAAATCAAAGAATCAAAATTTATAATTCTTACATAAGTTACCTGGATTTCTTTTCTACTTTTTCATGACTTTATCCCTAAACTGTAGCAATAATAACTATCTCGTGTTGAAAAAATACTACATAAATGGAATCATTGTTGCTCATTCTCACTGTCTTTTTTCAATGACCACAGGGAGCCAAATTACTAATTCTTTATTGGATTTGTCAATGGAAATGCTGCCAAAGTGGAATTGGAAAGAAAAAACAACTGAGCTTCCTAAGTAGAACACAGAGTGCAAATCCTCGAATTAGCTCTAATAATTAAGGCATCTTGTGAAGGGCTTTAATGACAGGATAAACTCATCTGTCTCTAGCACAGGACCCGTATCAATTACTCTGGGCACAGGGAGGCTGGTACACAACAAAGGGAATCAAAATACAGAGGCTGACAGTCCAGACACAGCCCTCCACTGGTCAAAGGTAGCCTCTCCAAGTGTTGTTTGTGAGCCAAGTGGCTTTAAATAAGTTTAAATACCAATAGGGGGTTAATTTGAGACCAATTTGATTTTATTTCTTAATTAATGCTTTTAAAATCTGCTTTTATAATTTCTGCTTATCAAGGATTGCCCTTCTGGTATAAAACGTGAGCCAAGACTCAGTTATCAAATACTATGAAGGGTTCTGTTAATTAGATAGTTTATCTGTGATGAGTTGTTGACACAGAGATGATGTGTGTTAAATAATTTTAAAATATTCTGTAGGGCACTAACTTGGTGACTCAAAGCATTGTTCTTCCATTTTTCAGACCCTGCTTTGAGTCAAACTAGACACTCTTAGTAAAATTAATGTGATGGTTGTAACACATTTCTTAAATATAGAATCATTCATAGCTCAAAATTATACATCTGAGAGAATAAATCTTCTGGCACTCTTTATTAGGCTGCTCTAGACCATTCTAACTAATTCAGCCTCTTTCACATGCTGGTTGGTCTTTAACTGCTCAGTACAGACTGCCAGGAAATTCATCATTGCTGTTATTAAACACAATTCTCAGGATTTGCTCTTTTGATAGTGTTTCTTTTAAAAGCTTTGTGGGTAATTTTTCTCTGGCTTTGCTTTCTACCTCCAAATCAGGCAATTCAGGAATACTCTTAGAAACTGAAAATATTTTTCCCACATAGGTAAATTAAGCAGCAGCTATAAAGGGTTTTTCCTTCTGTCTGTCAATTTGTTTTTTTTTCTAGTTATAGTCTGTGATGGCAGAGGCCAAGAACAGGCCGTGGAGAATGGCTTGGAGCCTTAGAACAAGCTGGTATCTTTGCGTTTTCTAAAGAAAGAAAATATTGGACAGTGATCTTTAACATCAGGAAAGACACTAATTAATCAACCCATAATTGTTAAAAGCACAAATCATTCCTTATTATTTCTGGGATCTCATTTTAAATGTTGACTTTATTTACAACTTTGTGTCTTTAAATTTTTGCTATTTTCTCACTAATTCTCTAAGATATGTGATGTACTAAAACAACTATGTCACATGGAATTCAGAATTCTATCTCTTCCTACATTTTAATGTTTCATTCATAAGTGATAATGTTTCAACCAGTTACGTACATGACTCAGAAAAAGAGAAGATCTTCCATGGTAGTGCAGCTTTCTACAGAGGTCACCAAAGTCACGGGAATCCTGATTTCCTGTCGCAGATTGACCAAAGTTTCCCCTATCTGTACAACCTGGGTAAGTTGACTCCCTAGGTCTTGGTTTTTATATTTGTAAAACGAGCATATCAGAATGCACAAACACCCTTTCCAGCTCTAATAGTCTATAATTCTCTTCCTAAGAGGAACTCACTTTTGTGAAAGAATAAAAATGGAGTTCATATGAGAAATCCTTGGCAAGCAGACATTCTAAACCATGTTTGCTCAGTTTCTCCAAGGAGGCTTTAAAGGAAATTATCAACAACAAAAAAGAGAGGACATTGGGTGTCAAGTTAAAGGAATGGATAGTGGACAATTAGTGGTGACCTGGTTCCAGTCACAATTGGACCTCTAACAACTTAACAGTGAACAGCTATTGAATTGAAACGTTGAAGGCTAAAGACTGGACTCAAAATTGGTTTTATTATCTTAGTCCCCTTCAGCACAAAAATTGTCTAATTCTACAAAATGACCCAAAAGCCAAGGAGGAGGAAATCTGGAAATGTTCTAACAGTTACTGACAATGAACTCTGTTCTTTTGCTCCTGGCGGGAGAATATTCAAAAGCACACTGTCCCAAACTATCAATTCTAAAGTAAAGCATTCTCCTGGGGATCCCAAATAAATGCTGCAATTAAGGATAACCTCTGAACCTGTAACATGTTATCATGATGGTAATCTCCCTTGTTCCTAGCCCAAAAGTTAAGGATTCTAAAGGACAGTATTTTCTGTATTTACTTTATTCCACTTTTTGATTACTCCTGTCCACTTCTTTACCCAGAATATATAAAGTTGAAATAGCTAACAAGAGCCAAGATAGTAAAAATACAAGTCCTGTTGATACATAATCTCAGGACCATTAGGCAACATGGAATGCTTGCTCTCTTGCCACAAACCTTTCTAGATCTTCCAGGCTATTGATACAAAATTTGACAAAGCCCCTGTACTACTTGCAAGCATGTGATACTCAAGCATCCCAGACTTTAATGGAAGAAATAGTATCATTAGTATTTTTCAAACTCTGTCAATCAAAAAATGTGAAAGAGCCAATGGGGGAAAATGTCTAAATAAAAGTATAAGACAGTTTCCACATTTTAATGATTTACCAAGTGAACAATGTAAAAAGTAGCAAGATTATTTTTCTCCAGAAAAATCAAGTACAGACACTGAAAAATCAGATGGTATCATCATCCATTCCAGACCATCAATTCTCCTGCTTCTTCTATGCTTTTCTTTTTTCCTCAGAACATCGATCTCTCCCTAGTTCAGATCTCCATTTTTTACAAGCACAACATAGGATAAGCAGAGTTTACTCCTATAAACACTTGCTTTAAACCACAAGATAAAAAGCAGAGATTCCACTTCCAACTTCTTTATGGTCCTGATAGCTACCTGGGTTAAATCACCTTAATCAAGCCCACTTCATTTCATGTATTTTGTTTTTTGTTTCGGGGTTTTTTGGTTTTTTTTTTTTTTTTTTGGTAAAAGAATAATTGGTAATATTTGGATGCATTTAAATACGCATTAGTGATTACAACCTATTAATTTCAGGACACAGAACATATCTTATCCATATAGCTCTAGGCTCATAAGAAACTAACTTTCCTTAAATTCCTACACATCCCGTCTTCCAAATGGGACACTGGAATACAGATTAAGAGAATGTTCTTGAGCTACAATTACTGAATTACAATTACTGAATTACAGAGTTACAATTACTGAATTACAATTCAGATTCATGGAAGAACTCTGCTCAATATAAGCAATGCATTTATAGCTCTCCAAACCAAAAGATTTCTAATGTGAATCTCTAAGCTATACACTGTACCTACTAAGCACTGGAAAAATATCAAAATGTTCATGATTTGAAAAGCAGCCATTATCTAGATTAGGCTGTAATGCCCAAAAGATTGTTCACTAAAAACAGACTCTCACAAAACTTCATGCTAAAATCCCAGTGCTTTTATAGTATATCCCTGATAAATGCCAGCAGAATGGATAGTGGATGGTTGACAACAGTCTTAAAGCAGTAGCAAGATGAAGAATTGAATAAAGTAGCTATTCTACTACAAGGTAGCTATGGTAAAATGAAAGGTGAAAATGTAAGAAATGGGTGACTGCTTGTGGAAAATGTGTTGAAGGTTAGGAACTTAGAATGTTTTCCTTATTTCTGATTTAGGCAATAAGATGACACCAGTCAACACATAGGGAAGCAGAAGTAGCAAAGCAAGTGGGCAGTGAGTTCAAAATTTTCTGAGAGCAATCAAAAGATCATGCCGACCTTGAGAGAGATCTAGTCCATAAGAAACTGGTTATACACACTTGATCTTAATAGAGACATTCTTGATTTGGAGATCATTATTAGGCAAGTGACAACTGAAGTAATAGTCATAAATGAAATTACCCTAAAAATAAATATTAAACAGTATATCAATTTCCTGTGCCTTTAAATGGCTGAGGTAGAGGGGAAACTATATATTCTATATTTTTACTTTTTTCAAGGACATTAAGTTTATATATAAGTAGTGACATACTATCACTATAATTCCATAAAAGAAGTACAAGTATACATTTCAAATTTTAAATGCACAGATGACAGAATCTTAAAATGATGGACAGTTCTTCCAACTAATGAATTAAAGTATGCAATACACTTACCCCATCCTTCATCACAAAATGACCTTATTAGGAAATGACACCCATTTCAGATGCCAACATTTGGGAAACACTGGTACCAGTCAAGAGAAAATACCAAGAGCAGATGCCCAGGATGCTCATCTTAGTGTGTCCATCAGAGAAGAGGAACCCAAAAAAGAGATTTCTAACAGAAAAGCAGAAAGTAAAGCTATGGGAGTATGTTTTCCTAAAAGACATAGACAAAAAAGGTTTCAAGAAGGAATATGTGGTCACCAGTTCAGACGCCAATGAAGGAACCATGGATTTATTAACAAAGAGTTTACTGATGTCCTGAGTAAGAACAGTTTTATACTGAAATAACATGAGGACTTCACCTCAGGGCTGACTCAGGCAGTACAATGTTTTGTCATGACTCTTAAATTCAGCTCAGTAAGCCCTTAGAGTACCTAAATTGATTTAATAGATCCCTTCAGAGATTAAAAGATTAATAACACTCCCATCTTCAAGAAACTGATTGTCTCAGAGGAGAGATAAGAAATGAACACAGAGATCTATGGATTACCTCCAAAGAAGATATACAAAAGCCAGCAAGTACATGAAAAATGTTGAACATCATTAGTCTGTCAGAAAATACAAATTAAAACCACAGCTAGATACCACTTCACATCCACTAGGAAGACTAGAATGAAAATGAGAGAGAGAAAGAGAGAACTGGAGAGAATGTAGAGAAAGTAAGATTAGAACTCTTAAATACTGCTGGTGGGAATGTAATATGGTGCAACCGCTGTGAGAAACAGTTTTATAATTTTTTTAAATGTTAATCAGAGTTATCCTATGACCTAGTAGTTATACTTCTAAGTATATGCCCAAGAGAACTGAAAATAGGTTTGGGGACAAAGCTTGTGTATGAATATTCATAGCATTTCCAACAGCCAAAAAAGTAGAAATAATGCAAATGTCCATCAAATGATGAACGGGTTTGAAAAATGTGGTATATCCATACAATAGAATATTATTCAGCAAAAAAAAATTTTTGATGCATGCTACAAAATTGATGAAACTTGGAAAACTATGCTAAGTGAAAGAGGAAAGTATTTTGGAATTTGATAATGATTGCACCTTGTGAATGTACTAAAAAATGTTACTGAATTTTACAGCTTAGTTTTAATAATTCAACAATTTCATGTTATGTCAGTTTTACAAATCGTGTAGTAAATGTGTCTCATTTTACACCATTAAGTTTGTAGTAGTTCATTATACAGTAATAGAAAAATTACTACAGAAAAGAGACATACAGTTTGAAAAACAGCTAAAACCTGAATAAGGATAATTGTGGACTTTTGTTATTCTCTGCAGGGAAAAGGAAATAGCATGGAAATACCTGAGGGGTTAAGTTTGGAAATTTCTGTCAGTTCTCTATATTAGGGAGCCAAATAAGAGGAGCATTATATCACAATATCCAAGCACACAATTTAAGTAACATTAGGAAAGTTACTATGACCCAAATTCTTAACCCTATAATAGAAATACTTTCTTTACTATTTTAGTCTAAGACATTGGGTTCTGGAACATGATATAGTCCTCAGAAGGAAGATATTTTAGACTATTATCAATAATTTTCTTATAGCAAAATGAAATTGAATAATATTCTATTGATATGAGGAAGAGTATGAGAACACTGTCAGAGGTGTCTATCCTTTTAAATCTCTGCCCTTAATGCAATGAAAAATTTCCAAGACTTACACAAAGGCAATACTCGAAAGTTAATACAGATTTTCAGATCTGTGTATTGAACCATTCACTTCAACGGCTACTTATTTACCTGTCCTCTTTCTTCCTCGTTGTTTTTCACTGGTTATATCTCTGCCTTACCATTCCAGTTGATGCACCAATTGACTACTTTCAAGTTCCCTGCCTCCAAGCAGTGCTCCATATGAGCCTTACCATTCCTACCGTTGATTCTGATACTCCAATAATAAGTTTCTAGAAAACATTCTTTAACACTGGCTCTTTTAGCCAGCCCATCACACAGGAAAGACAATTCCTACAAACAAGATTCATATCTAAGCATCTGAGGAGAGGGAAATGGTACTCCTGAATAAGAAGGAAACTCCAGGGAAACAACTTTACCTAAAGCAGAATTTTTTATCATTGTGTGAGATGTTATTGTTATCTGCGAAAGCTATTTAAATTCACTGGGACTTGGTCTGATTCTTTTCCACTGTCCAGGGCTCACAGTGGTATCTGTGGGAAATAAAAATAGACTATTCTCTCTTTCTCTGCAATTTAACATTTATTAAACAACTGCTCTATGCAAGGCACATTGCAAAGTACTGGTAGTGACTCCAAAATAAATCAATCACATCCATTCTGGGAGCAGGAAGGGAGAACATAATTGAAATAAGCATAATGACAGCAGAAAAATACTCTTCTAAGGGAGGAAAAGTGATGGGATTTTTAAAAAAGAAAAAAAGGCAGTATTCTGCCTGCCTGTGTCTATGCAGGCACCTCTCTTTTCTTTAATAAACTTGCTATGTCCGAATTGGGGGGGGGGGGGACAACAAAAATGAGGTGATGGAAGGGAAACGTTCTATTAGTCCTATTAGGAAAGTGAATGTAAAGCAATGAGTTAAAGTAANCCGAATGGGGGGGGGGGGGGACAACAAAAATGAGGTGATGGAAGGGAAACGTTCTATTAGTCCTATTAGGAAAGTGAATGTAAAGCAATGAGTTAAAGTAATTGACCAGTGATCCATTCCTTTTTCATTACCATGAGGATGCTCCCAGAAAAAAAGAAAAAAAAATCTAACCTTAAAAATATAACTAGGATTCCAGACAAAAAGAAAGTATGAAGTATGACGTAGATGTTTCTTAAATGTTCCTCACTATGTGAGGTGACTTGCAATCCTCATTAGCAACCTCATCTATTATTTTGGATTAGAGAGCACATGTCTACAAAAATAAGGATGTGAGAAGTCTTGTGGACTGCTTCCACTTCTCATTGCCCTGCCTGCATCTTTTGAATGATTGTACTCTTGAAGTCAGATGGAAGCTTGATGCTGGTTTAGAGTTGATTCATGTGAGTCTGATTTGACAATCGGCTGCCTTTCAAGTCTTCATGGAGAAGATGGAATTTGAAATGAGATTTGAGAAATTGCTAGGATTTTTAAAAGCAGAAATGAGACATTTGGCTTTCCAAGCAGAGGGGAAAAAAGGTAAGAAAGTAGAAAAACAGGATATGTTCAGACCATAACACAAATATCCTATCGAGTATGATATAAGGGAACCACCTTGGACCATAAAGCTTGAAAATTAAGTTGAAGTCTTTAAATTCCAAATTCAAAGTTTAATCTGTAGGGAACAAGGAGCCACTGAAGGATTTTTATGAAGAGAACAGCAGAACTATGGCAAAGCTTCAGGTAAATTTTTCTAATAGCTATGTACAATTTGCTTCAATGCAGGGAGAAATTATCCAGATTGAAGCATGAAATGGCTTAGCTCATTGATTCTCAAATGAGGTCCATGAACTCAGGAGGATCTACAGACACAACTTGAATTTCTCCTTAAGGATTTTGTTATTTGTATATCATTTAAAAATATTTTACATTCATTTGATAATGTGTAAGTGTAATTCAGGATCAGCTGGGTGATCAAATTACGGCTCACTATTGCCACAAATTTCAGCACTAATGCCCTCCTCGTATTTATCACAGTGTTGGCACTAATTATAATTTAAATTGTCAGGTACTACAATGGAAAAAAATCAAGGAGACTTGAAATGTAAATCTTTACTCATGCTAAGGGGAAAGGCAGATTTACTTTACTCATTTGATTTATTTTTAATTATGGAAGAAGTATGTTATCACAACGTACCCAGGAGTGCTAATCGCACTCCAAAGATCTTTTCCTTTGCCTTTGAGATTGCTTTCTCTAGTTTAATATGTGCTTGCTTTCTGCCCATAACCTTCATTCACAGATGTCCTTGCCTTGTCTCTAATGGCTGGATTCTGCAAATGGGAGTTGGTAGAAGGAAGCAGAAGAGAGAATTTTGATGGCTTATTACCTGCTGGGTCCCTACACTTGATTGTGTCTCTGTAGCAAACAACGCACTTTCTCTAAATTGTTTTCCTATAACTACTATCCTACCCTTTGGGCTCTCATTTGCCTCTGCTGTCTCATGGGTGCCAGTGACTCATCTTTAGTGTTATACTCAACTCTCTTTAGTTTAAGCCTGTCCACACATTTGTATACATTCATCAAACTCTCTTCAAATATTCCTGATAATGCCTTTCATTTTCTCCCATGATCAGTTTGATAAAATGAATCTCAATCACCATTACTATGTTCATATTACAAACATCAATTTGGTTCCAGCAAAGCAACATCATCTGTCACATTAAAATAAATGTGTTACTCTAAATCTTTTTGGTTTGATAGTTTCATTTGTATTTGATTTACAAATTTGCTTTTGGTTATTGTTGCATCTGAGCTCTAGTCCTAAGAACTGTATGGCTAATTTTGTTTGTATATAATTAAGGTAATTAATAATGATTACAAGCATATCCATCAATATTAAGGAGGAACTTGAAAATTTTTCTCTTGCAAAGAAGGCCATCTATCATTCAAATCTGAAAGTCACTAGCCTGGCTTATTGCTTCCGACACTGCTTCCAAAACATCTCTAAAAAGCATCATAAAAGTTGTCAGAGTGTGAAATGGACAATTGATAGTGAATGCATACCAAAAGCCAAGAACTTCATAAAGTCCATTATGACACCAGAAGTCATGCCTGAAACAGTTACACATTCCCCCACCCCTACAGGGCTCTGAGAAGGCCTACATGAAACACCAGGGCTTTTCATGAATACCAAACTGTGTACTAGGGAGTGGTACCCTGAAAGTCGTCTTAGTCGAGCCAGTGAATCAGAACTCAACACACTTTACTCCAAAAATATAGCAATATGAACAGGAAAAAACATAACTATACTTAAAAAAAATACTCTGCGCATCAGAATTCATAATAGTAAGTGGGGCTGGAGCTCCTGGCCTGCTGAGCATCAAGTCCAAAAGCAAACTGGCAGTAGGAAGTTCAGCTCTGGAAGCCTAAGAAACTCCAGATGAAGAACCAAAGTCAACTTTACAGTTTGTAGCCAAGGGCAGGGTAAATTCTGTTGATTTCTGTCTATAACTAAATATCTTCAACCTAGGGAATTGGGACTATAGAGACCAACCATATAAGAAGAACTGAAAACTGGGGCCTCCCTGGTGGTGCAAGGGGTTAAGCACCACACTGTAAAACACCTGCAGCCACTGCAGCATGAGTTCGATCCCTGACCAGGGAGGTGACCCACATGGCACCTCTCCTGCCTCACCTGCTGATCCCCTCAGCTTGTATTTCAGTCAGTCTACCTGTTCTGTTCCCAACTCTGTCTTTGGTGGATTCGCTCACCCCCCACACCTCTTGCCTGTACCCTAGTTCTTGTATGTAGGAATAAATCTTAAAAAAAAAAAAAACTGAAAATTGTTGATGAATGGATCTTCAACGTATCAAATTTCACAATAAGAACTTCATACCTGGATTACAGGTTGGGGCATGAGGTGGAGTGGCATGTGGTATATTTTAGGGCTAAGTTATGTTGCAGTCACAAATGAACCCCAAATACCAGCAAATTTATACAACAACGCTTTATTCCATGTTAACAAAACAGTACAGTGCTGGCCAGGTGATTCTCCTTGACAACTGTCTGCCAACAGTGATTTGGGAATCTTGCAAATTCAGTATTCTTTCGACCATCAATAAGAGAAAAAAAAAATGACTATCTGACATAGACCTCTGTCTTTTGGACCAGGGTTGATATATGTTACTTCCACTCACAACCCATATGCAGAAACTAGTAACATTAACCCCAAAGTAAATATAAGGAAAACTGGAAAAATGTAGGTAAGTATGTACATGAATATTTGCTTAGCAGAATCCAGATGAACACTAACATTTTCCAGAGAAGAAGAAAGTAATCCAGAATAAGTGAAACAACTTCTCATACATAATAGTGTGTTGTAAATAAATTGGTAGTTGAAGAAATCTACCAATCAGAAAGGAATAATTAAATAAGAATAGGGTTGTTTCATATAAAATTGATTTCAGAGAAAACATTGACAGATTTTAAAGTATATTTTATACACTCAGAGATACATGAGTTAATATTTCTAGATAGAAGTTAACTATGAAAAAAATGAGGGAGAGTTACTAGGAGGGCAGAAATGATGACAGAAAGAGCACAAGGGACTGAGGTGATGGTGCACTGGTGAATTGGTGGTGGGAATTCCATAGGGACTACAAATGTCAAATATACATGAAGAAAAAAATTCACAGAAGTATTAAAAAACTAGAAGCTAATTATTAAAAAGAAAAAATATCAAAAATGACCAATTCACCCCTCTTCAAGTTAATTTTTATCTATTCTTAACACTGTCAGCAAAAATTAATTGAAGATGGTATTATAGACCTAAATGTGGAAATCGTACCAAAAAATACATGGGAATATTTTTATGATTTGGGGATGAGTCATGATTTATAATCATGAGTAATATGAAAAAGGACTAACAGTATGAGAAAAAATACTGACAAAAATGAACTGAATTGAAATTGACACTTCTCATCAAATGCCATTACTTATAAACTAAAAAAGGCAAGTCACAGACTGGGGCAAAACTATGGCGAATCATACAAAATCATTCAAACCCACTTTTAAAATGCCTACAAATATCTTAGAGGAAGAAATCCCAATTGAAAAGGACAAAAGACCTGTCACCTCATGAAACAAATTATTTTAATAGAAAGTATATAAAAAGATGCTTAACAATCATTATTTATCAGTTCATGTTATGGACTGAATGTTAGGGTCCCCCCAAACTCCCACCAAAATCTTAACATGCAACTTTATAATCGTAGTCAGGGGAGGCTTGTTGTGGATGACTAGGTATTAAGAGTGGGCCTTTCGTGAACTAGAGAGTGCCCCTATAAAAGAAATAATCAGGGAGCTCCCTGACCCTTATACCACGACATAGATAGAAGATAGTCATCTATGAATCAGAAAAAAGATTCCCACAAAGTTAAGTCACAGTACCATGAAGCCATCAGCAGCCCACTGAAGCACAAATTCAATCCCGGCCAAGGAGCTGACCCACATGGCATAGCAGACCTCTACTGTCTCACCCAGTGCTCCCCTCAGCAGTGTACTTCAGTCTATCTGCCTGTTTTGTTCCCCACTCTGTCTCTGGTGAATCTTCTCAGCACCCTAATACTGCTGACCCATACCCCAGTTCTTGTATGCATAAATAAATTAAAAAAAAAAAAAAGCATTCCCACCAGACACCAAATCCAATGCCAGAACATGGACTTAATTCCCAGTACTTGGACTTGAAATGAAGTTTCCAGCCTTCCGAAAATGATGAAAGTTAAAATTCCTATCCTTTTTGTAGTCTTGATAAAATGCCTTTAGCAATTATCAGCATGACATTGGTGCTGATTTGAGTATCTTATCGTAAGAAGATACTATCATTCCAACATTCATTTTTCAGAACTGTGAGAAGTAAATGTCTACTTCAAGATCACAATAAAACGCCATGTTACATCTGGGAGAATGGCCCATATCCACAAGACCATAAACGGCAAGTGCTGGCAAGGGTGTGGAGAAAAGGGATCATCCTACACTGCGGACAGGAATGAAGACTGCCCATCCCTATGGAAAGTAGTATGGAGATGTCTCAAAACACTAAAAATGAATCTGTTATACAACCCAGTAATTCCAGTTCTAGGTACCTACCAGAGAAATTCAAAAACACTAATTCAAAAGGAAACCTGCACTCTCATGTTTATGGCAGTGCTATTTACAATAGTCAAATATGGACACAGCCTAAATGCCCCAAAACAGAGGAGTGGATCAAGATATGTGTGTGTGTGTATGTGTGTGTGTGTGTGTGTACATAATGAAATAATACTCAGTGACCTCAAGAAAGATAAGCTCATCACTTTTGTAGCAACGTGGATGGAGTTGAAAGGTGGTCTCAGTAATATGTGGGATATAGGGAAACCTAAAGGTCAGATAAAGGGAAGCTTAAAATCTAACCCTTGAAAATTGACTATAGAATCGAAGCATCCAGAGAAAGGAGGGTTAAGGGAAGGGTAAGAACAAAGAGGGAAGGAAGCACACTGGGGGATTTGGTGGTGGGTGCACTACTGTGGCAATACTTGATGGGGGTCTCCTAATTTTAATTCAATTAAAGATAATACATTTTTAAAATGTTGCTTTAAAACACATAGAAGTAGAACATATAATGATGATTTTAGGGGCCTCAGGGGTAGGGAAAATGGGCAGATATTGGTCAAAAGATACATACTCTCAGTTTTAAGATGAACTAGTTCTGGGGACCTAATCTACAACATGGTAACTATAGTTAACAATACTTAATTGTATATTTGCTATGAGGATAATATTTTATGTTCTCACCAGAGAACAACAAAAACAACCAAAAGGTAATTATATGAGGTAAAGAATGTGTTACTAACTTTAATGTGTGATATGTACAAAATATACATTCTACTCTCTAAATATAAATTAAATCATCACACTGAATACCTTAAGCTTATACAAGTTAATTATATTTCCATAAATCTAGGGGAGACCGCCAACAGAAATGTTAGATACAGCCATTGAAAATTAATGCACTGGGTAAACTAAATTAGATATAACTGAAGAAAGAATCAGCAGTAGGAAAAAGATTCATCAGTATGCCAGAGAGTGAGATTTTTTAAATAGGAAGAACAATTTTGAAAATAGAAGAGCAATTCAGAGATGCTCATATTCAGCTATTAAAATTCCTAGAAGAATAAAATAGATGGAATGGAAAAGAGAATTTTCCAGAACTGAAGAAAACATGAACTAGAGAATAGATTCCAAAAAGAAAATAAAAATGAGCTCATACCAAAACCTAAGTTAAACTAAAATAACAAAAATTTTAAAGCCATCTTAACATCAAATATGGAGAAAACATATAAAGAAACAAAAATATGACTTCTACTCTGAAACAACAGAAACCCAAAAGCAATGAAACAATATGTTCAAAATGTTGAGGGAAAAATGTCAATTTAGAATTTTTATATTTGTTTAAATTACCACTTCATAATGACTGCAAAGTAAACACATTATCAGTCTACAAGGACTTAGTTTGCTGTACATAACCCCTAATAATACTATTATGGGATGTACTTTAGCAAAAGGGAAAGCAAATCCCAAAGGAGCATGTGTGCAACAAAATGTATAAGGAAAATATTGAAAACCAATATAGTTTTAGTAAAGAAAGTAGTAAATATTTACCTTAAAAGTAACAATAACTAATAACTGTTTAAAAGCCAAAAATAGAAATTTGAAATGCTTTAATTGGAAGATAAGAAATTGGCTTTGACAAAATACAATTTTTATGTCTTGGTACATTACCTCTACCCCAGTGTTGAAAAAGAATGTGGACTGATTTGGGTTCTAATTATGGGGGCTTTTAAAATGTTTTCTGTTAGCCCAGGTGAGTGATTATATTTTGACTATTCATAGAAAATATGAATATTTTTGAGATTGTCGAGAGATGTTACAATTCTGGCTTCTAGTGGAAAGAATAAAACCATATATTTGCCTAATTATCTTTACAGAAAACATAAGTATTCAGACACATACAGACAGAGGAAGGGAAAGAGGGAGGGAAGGAAAGAGAGAATGAGTTAAAATGGAGGTTTCCTGTGCTACCAGGTTGCTAAAGCTCTGAAGCATCATAATACTGCATGTGGCATTCCAGTGGCTACAGAAAAGTATCTTACTGAAATTAAATTTGTTGTCTGCGGGTGGTCTAAAGATGAAAAAAAAAAAAATCTGATAGGTTTACTAACCTGAATTGGCTTGTAAAAAAAAAACATTTTGTGGTCAGGAAAAGTGGAAGATGTAATGGATATGTGTTACTTTAAGTTTATTTTTCTTTAATATTTTAGTTATTTCTCCATACAAGAGCTGGGGCACAGGCCAGAGGTGTGGTGGGTAAGAGGATTCACCAGAGACAGAGTGGGGAGCAGAACAGGCTGGCTGACTGAAATACACAGCTGAGGGGAGCAGGGGGTGAGACAGGAGAGGTCTGCTGCGCCATGTGGATCACCTCCCTGCCCAGGGATCGAACTCCCACTGTAGTGGCTGCAGAAACCCCAGGTGCTCAACCCCTTGTGCCACCAGTGAGGGCCCTGTTACTTTGAATTTCAATTACTGTAAATGCTTAGGGTCAGTGAGGGTGGCATCTTTCTCAAACTGAACTAGTTTTGGTAACAAAGGAGTTAGATCTTCAAAAGAGTTGATGTGTAATTTGTGTTTCACAGCAAGACGAAGCAATGTATTGTCAGCAGCAAAAAAGTTTGTTCTCAATGATAATGATTGTAAGATAGGAACAAGCAGAATTTTATTACAAAAATAATCATTACATAAATTTTGTTATAACAAAATCATTCTTTCACGGAGAAGTTCATTGAATGGAATAAGCTATATTTTTAGAACACCTTTTGCAGTGTAATTTGGTGAAGTAACAATATTTACTCTTGTTTATCATGTTAAAACAAATCCTATGGTCAGTTTCTTCTAGTTTTGTGATCTGTATCACAAAATTGCAAAAAACATTAACTTATTGGGAACATTAAAGGAACAGAAATTTCATGCAGTGACAATGTAAAACATATGGGAAATATGGGTTCAAAGACTACGACTTACAAGAGTTTGGAATTTCTGTACTGATTCCTTGAAGCAGAAAAAAAAAAATCTAATTTCAGCACATTTCTTCTTCAGCTCTAAAGATTTGAACTAGATTTTCAAAAGCCTACAAATTAATCTGTTTCCAGATCCTTAGATATGGCTTCCATTTGTTCTTACTATTCAAATCCAACACCTTAGAACTCAAATTCCTAGCCATGTAGGAAGTAGAAAAATATCAGAATTCATTTACCATTAATCAACTCGAATCCTCCTGAGACAGTTGAGCTATTTTCTAGCCTTCTACCTACTGACTCCTAAAAAAGGACTATAGACTATTAGAATTTATCCCTAATCAATAAGCTACTAATTTGTTACTTGTAAGATATGGGATGAACAAGAGAATATAAGTGTTACTGAACTTAGAAGGGAAGCCACGTAAGCACAAGAATTTTAGCAGATTTGTAGTAAGACCTCACAATTACCTCCACAGAACACATAATTAATTGTCCAACACATACAGACAGAGGAGGGGAAAGAGAGAGGGGAGAAATGAGAGTGAATGAATTAAAATGGAGATTTCCTATTGCTACTAGGTTGCTATAGCTCTGAAGCATCATAATAAATAGCATGAGGCATTCCAGTTGCTACAGAATAGAATCTTGGAATGGAAGGTAAATTTGGGCATTCAAGTATTATATCAAGTTTAAGGTACAACACAAGAAAAATTAATCCTGCAGTTTGGGAGGGGGTGGGGGAATGGGGGTTGTGTTCATATTCTTTAACTTCCTGTTATGATGAAAATGATCACAGGGAAGAAATAGAAAAGCTTCACATTCATATAAAGTAGAAAATAACTTAAATTTTAAATGAATACTGATGACATATCTGAGTCTATCTAATTTTCTTTTTTACTGTTTTTTTTTTTTTTTTTCATTGTGGTAACAATAGTTTACAGTATAGTATATGAGTCAGCAGTCCAGGTTCACACTACTTTGGATACATATTGTTATACCCAATCACCACCAAAACACCCATACAGTTTTCAAAATAGGTCAAATGTTTGTTCACTTGGCACATTTGACATAAACATAAACACAGCTTATGTTTAGTTATGCTGTTTGGTTGTTTCTTCGGAGGTATAGCTCAGAATTGTGTAGATTAAAAATGATAGTCAATAGACTCTTGAGCTCTTGTCTCTTCAGTCAATTTACCACAGCAGCTACTATAGATTTGTCTAGCATGTAATTTTTAGATTTTACTGAGTCTATTATATTCAATTACATGTTACTTTAAACATAGGCTATTAAAACTGAATGCATAGTTCTAAATAAAGAATCGTTAGCAGCTTTTCACTGCAGAATATAAAAACAATGAACAGGCATGTTGATAATAAACAACAATTTCACCTGAGACATGAGTTTCTGTCTGTGCATGATCAAAAGCAAAACAAACTTACTGATACTAATATAGGCCATCTTTCTAACTCTGCCTTAAGCTATTTCAAACTCAAGTTTCCCCTTTTCAAAGTCATTGGGCCTGAAGGGACATGTTGTATTTTAAACTATGTCAAATTGATCAATTCAAAAATGTACCTACAATGCACATCTCAAGCAAAATCCATAAGGGAAAAAAGTGGACCGTATTTGTTAGACTCTAGATAAATAATCCCATTAGAGTAACACTGATTAAATTCAAAAGCATCCGAAGGTTCACATGCAATTTTTCTAACTTTTAATAGTTCATAATAGAAACAACAAAAGAAAATCTCTCTCTCTCATGTCAACTCTAGTATCTCCAATTCTCACTATGGAGAATTTCTTTGAAGTTATACCATTGCTTTCTATTTAATTAGTGGTAAAGATTCAAAATAGTAATATCCACATTCTCTAGTCTTAGGAAATATCCTGGACTTTTTTGATGAGCCAGAATTTTTGCCCTCGGGCTCTTTAACTGTCTATGGGTCAGTAACTACTCAAATACACTTGAAAAGGGAACTCAAAATTGCTGTTGTCATGTGTTGGTACTGAATCCTGCAAAAATGAAAAGTAAAGCTTGCTTTTGATATGCCATTCCCTTTTTAGCTCTGTCATTCCAATTCTCTTCATCCTAACTTTCTCCTCCAACCATTAATAGCAACAATTTTTACACAGGTAGAAGAATTTTGGTAAGAGAGATTTTCAACAAATGATGCTTAATGTCAGTAATTGAAAATAAAATCTTCATTGGCTGGGTTAGAATGCTTTTGGGATGCTTTTTAAAACATTTTGAAGTATTGTCCTGATCTTTTTTTCAAATAGTATTTTATTTATTTATTGGACAAGTATTGATCACACTGTTTTACAAAAGATAGCATCTTATTTATCCCTGTTTCTATAATTTACAAAAACTATCATTTAATGATAATTCTCCTTTGAAACGCTGTCAGATGCTGAGCATCAGAACTAATATCCAAATACTATACATTCAAATTTCCAAGAAATGAAAGTTATGGAGCCAGCATTTTTCCTATAGGACTTAAAGAAAGATGTTCTTTCAATATAATCATTGAGCCCACCAACTTAATATAGGAGAAAGACTGAATATGGGAATGAAGTATGGTTTTCTTAGAGATTGTAATGTTTATAAACATGAAAATTAAGGCTATTGTTTTCCCATGGAGGAAGAGAGATGATGAGCTTCTTACAAAAACAGAAGATAAGACTCCAGGAGAATTACTCTCCATGATTTTCTATCAGTCCTGTCCCCCCACTATTTGACAGCTGATTTATTAAGATATTTCCAGATATTAAAATATTTAAGATATTTCTAATATGGCAACAGAATGTCTGATGCTGAGTATGGATAAAGAGCTAGAAGATAATGATATGTAAGAGAAGCTAAAACATGTTATATTTCCCTGTGAGATGTAGACCATAATCTATGCTTTCCTATGTAGATCCCAGTGGGTTGGCTGGGCTTGAGCTGTCAAGCATTTCCCCAAAAGATTTCCTCCTAATGGAGTCCCAGCAGTGAAAAGCTGCAGACGGATGATTTGTGAGGATTGAAGCTGAAAGGAAAATATCACAGGCAACTTGAATTAGCCATTCCAGGAGATTTAGAATAAGGCATTCCCAGACTCCTCTAACAAACATTGTTTAATATTAGATGGAGAATCATCTTATTGAAGGATTACATAAGAAGTCAAGTCTAGAAGAATACAGGAGAAGCGCAGGAAAGAAAGAAGGGAAATTAATCATGTCTTTTATTCTACTATAATAGAATACCACCAGGTGGTTTTAACAACAAACAATACATTTTTTAAAATTCCCATAATGCTAGAGGCCAGGGAGACCAAATTAAGGATACAAGCATTATTGGGCTCTGGTGAGAACTCTTTTCTAGGATACAAACAACCACTTTCTCCTTGTGTCTTTACATGGTAAAGCAAGAGGGTGTGGTGAGGTCTCTGGCCTATTACAAGAGCACTAATTCCACTATAAGGACTCCATCCTTATAATATCATCAATGCCCAATTACCTCCCAAAGTTCCTCCCTCCAAATACCATCACAGTGTGGGGCTGGGTTTTGATATATAATTGTGGTGGGACACAAACATGCAGCCTACAGCAACGAATAGATCTAACTGAAGTTGGAAGACAAATGGGAGAATTTTTAATCGAATGTGAAACTGAAGACTCAGGAATGAGTCAAAAGATAATCTGATAACTGAAATGACTGCCCCAGAGAGAGTATCTCAGGAAAATTGGGAAGGTAAACACAGTACAGAGTTATCAAATAAATAACTCCATCTCATGTTTATCCCTAGCAAGATGAGGTTCAATTCATTATATTTAATTTTTATCATGTTGAAATAAATTTTTAAAAAGAAATCACGGGCCCCTCTGGTGGTACAAGGAGTTAAGTCTTAGCACTATGGAGAGATCCACAGCCACTGCAGCAGTTGTTCTATCCCCAGTCAGGGAGACCCACATGGTGGAGCAGACAGATCCTGTCTGCCTGCTCCTCCCCTCACAGTGCGTTTCAGTAGATCTGCCTGCTCTGCTCCCCACTCTGTCTCTGGTGACTCCTCTCACCCCCTGCACCTCTGGCCTGTATCCAGTTTTTGTTTGCACTAATAAATCTTTTTTAAAAAAAGAAATCCCTAAAAGTCACACCACCCTAGTGGATTGATATTTTCATAAATTTCTTTTTAGTGCTTGCCCACATATTGTTACCTATTTTAAATAGTAATATTCACAGTATAATTTAAATGTTATAATTTTGTTTTCTGTATATTTTAGTACATTATAACTATCCATTATAAAAGACAAATTACATTCCAGTGACTTGTTATTTTATAATTTGTAACCATAGCCCTATTTTTAAATATTTGTTTCTAAGTTTTCCTGTTACAGAAATATAACAATTCTCAGTTCATGTAGCTTCAATGATTTTATTATTTCTCAGATTACTAGTCAAACATTTTTCAAGGCTGATAATATAATAAAATCATTAAATTTGTTCCCAACAGTTATACAAAGCAGCCAGTAGTAAATACATATACTGGCTTCCCCACAATCTCATGAGGATTTCCCAGAATCCTCATGAAGGTGGTATTTTCCAGGAGATTTAGAATAAGGCATTCTCAGACTCCTCTAACAAACATTGTTCAATATTAGGTGGAGAATCATCTTGTTGAAGGATTACATAAGAAGTCAAGTCTAGAAGACTACAGTAGAAGCTCAGGAAAGAAAGAAGGGAAATTAATCATGTCTTAGTTTCTACTACTATGAAGGTGATTGTTTACTGGTTTTATTTTCTCCAAAATAAGGCGCCTCTTCATAATCTTTGTCCATTTATCTATGTGAGATATTGGTGCCATTCTATGTATTTAAACAATCTTTTATAGGTTGGACATTTTAACTGTTCTACTTTAAAGCAACTTAAACTTCCCTAATTCTAACCCTCCCTCAGAGTATGCATATGCATGAACACTGGCACAAGAATCCCAGCTCTAAGGAGGATCCTCTTATATTTAATTATTCTTGCCTTCTAAATTATTCAATAGCTCATTCCATTTGGGAGGAGAGGTTCATCATTAAGTACATGATTCCTGCTCAAGTAATTACATTCTGCTAATTGGAACTGTTCTTGTGGTATTCCTGAGGGACAAGATTCTCTAAGTCTGAGAGGCTTATTTTGGACAATTGGGGCCAATGTGCTCTATGTGTGGGCCAGAAATCCTCATCTGATGTCCCTTGACCCTGCACAGTTAGAGAAAAAGGTCTATTTACATTTCTCCCACATCCTCATTTCCTACTCTCAGCCTTGGCCAGAGAGCTGGGGTCACTAGGCAGTCTAGCAGCAGGGCTGGCCCACACAGCCTTTAGAAGGAGCCCTGCCTGGCAACAATAGGAAGAGGCTGAGAGTGTGTGCTAGAGCAAGTAACTATAGAGGCTGCCTCTTCTGATATCTCTTCGGTAGACGTATCTAGAGCACAGGTCTAACTCTCAGGGCAAGGTCTTCTAGCAACATGAATAAAGGGAGTGCTGTGTGCATTTCTTTGAAACTGTAGAATCATAGCTTTGGCTCCTATTACTGAAGGATAAGGGCCTCTGGAGCCCTTTTTGTAAAATCAAGGAAGTTGTTCAGGGATCTGTAACTACACTACCTGAAGCAGGCTGCCATGCAGAAATAACACTGTTTCAATGAGAAACCATGAGTAGTTCCCGTAAGCTTCTGCTTTGCCAAGAGTACTAAGCCTGCAGGCAGAAAAGGAAAATTATAAGAGCAAGTAGTGTAGTGAGTAGTAAATGCATGATAAGGCTGTGTGGTTTGTAGGTGAAGACAAATGTTTTTGAAGACTACAGAGACTGGTTGGTTGCACATACAACATTCATGAACACCTGCAAAAATACTGTTTTATTCATGAATGACACAGCTCATCTTCTCTTTCTAGTTTTCTTACATTTACAAACTATCACTTTACATAAAACCTTTCTCCCAAACATCTCCCTATGTAATATTAATAAAAAGTTTGTTCTAATGAAAAAATAATCCAAGAAAAGGACAAGTACTTTATTAAAAAACAGAGCATCCCCAATTCCTGACTACTATGAAATTACTTTGAAATTACTATGAAATTCCTGTGAACAAAAATCCATGGAATTGCATGTTCCCATAGTTCCTCTGTTCATATAGGTCATCTGCTAAAGAAATCATAATTCCATTGGCACATTACAAGTATTAAAAGGAAGATTACTATTACTTTTATGCAACTCTTGTTAAATCAAACAAGATCTTGTATGTAAATTTGTATTTTTGACTAATTTGTCATTTGTTTATGTATCTACATAATCTTAGCATTACATTTTTACTTTTCCATATGAGCAAAATATTTTTTAAAGATTTATTTATGCATAGAAGAACTGGAGTGTAGGCCAGAAGTGCAGGGGGTGAGAGGATTTACCAGAGACAGAGTGGGAAACAGAACAGAATACACTGCTGATGAGAAGCAGAGGGCTAGACAGGAGAGGTCTGCTGCACCATGTGGGTTAGCTCCCTAGCTGGGGATAGAACTCATGCTGCATTGGCTGGCAATAACTTGATAGTGCTGAGACTTAACCTCTGTACCACCAGGAGGCCCAGAGAAAAACATTTAAATAAAAAAATATCTAAATAAAAGACAGCTGTACACATGGCTGATGACATAGTTTAGGTTATGATTCTCTTATTCAAAAATACCCATTGGGCTATTCTTTCAGTGATTTCTGAGATTAGAGATTGACTTCTTGCAACAACCCCATTAAACTTCAGAAAACTCCCTAGCAAGACAACCAAGAAAATCATGATCAAATCAAATTTGGTACCAATTTCTTTATAAAACTCCCTCTTAGGCAAAATATAATTGAAAGGAAAAATTAGGACCCTGATCCACAGAATGGAAGACCCTAATTCAGGGCAGTAGTAAGGCAACAACTTTACTTTTTTCTAAGTGAGAAATACAGATGAAAATCCACTAAGAAATATTTACCAATTAAACTGTTTATGTACGAACAGTTTATGTACCAATTAAACTATAATGTACGAATCAACTCAATTGTAACAAAAAAAAATTCCATTTAAATTGTTGTCCCACAGACCTACTCTATTTGTTTTTTTAACTGGGTAAAACTAAAGGAGTTCTGCTCAGATTCTATGTTCTGAAAATTAAATTAATTTCCTCACTTCAGCTCTGGAGTACATATAGCTAGTTGCCTGTAGAATAGTCTTTTGTATTCTCTTTAGAGAGGCAACAAACTCACTGGTTAAAAATATGCTTTCCCCACCTCCATGACACCCTGATCATACGACCTAGTCTTGCTCTGAAACATAAGCAGGCCTCTGCCGGGACTCACAGAAAACTGGCTTTTCTGATCCAGTCACCATCCACTCTTGATCGCCTCTTCACCCCGCTTTGTCTGACAGAATAGAAAAGTGGAAGGAATGTTGGTTTCCAGTGGAGTGACTGAGTCACCACACTTAACCTGTGTTACCTACTCTCAAACTTCCTGTTGCTGAAAAATACCACCCCATATATTAGGGCAACAGTGGCAGTTATTTTTACAGTCAAACTCATCCCTCAGCTCTTTTTGACTGTGTTCTGACCATCCACAAATAGTACATGGGGACAGTTATCAGTTTATCCATCATCAAAACTTGCTTCAAGTTTATCCTCTAGATTTCTGAGCAAACACACACACAAAGTAATCAACTCCACTGTGGTAAACAGGTCACGGGTTCAGAACTGTATTCTCTGATATGTCACAAAGTTCTTATTTCTCCATTCAACAAGTATATGGTGAATGCCTGCTATGGGCTAATCAGTAGTGATTAGGTAGTGCATAAATTCAAGTATTATTAGAGCTTATAGCTAATACCCATTCAAAAAATTCTGATTTCTTAGAAATATACTCATTAATAGGAGTGGCATTGTCTGAATATTCCACTTTTCCATTCGTTAGCCAAGTATCATATAGAAATCAAATCATCCCCCTATATAGGTTCACAAATATAGTTTTTAAATGGGAAATATCACGAAAGGCATAGTGAAGTTTAAAAGCAAAGGACCTATGAATGAGCACTGCAATACCAAATTTTTTTAAGTCTTCTTAGTAAAGAAGTTTCAGATACTCAAGGCTCTTACTTTTCTCACTTTCATTGGCCTTAATGCTTATATTTATCTGAATAATGTAGCAGAGTGGAAGACAGCCCATTCAGACATAAATAGTGAGTATGGGGGGGGGGGGTTTACAGAATGCAAGAGCAAGCTCATATGTGTGTTGTGTGTGCACGTTTGAGTGTGTGTACAACTATAGGGAGTGTTTGAAGAAGGGGAAACTTGTGAAGGATTTACCCAGTCAGGCTCCCCAACTTTATGACCACTTAAATTATCTACTCTTAGCTGTCAGTCTCATACTTCTTGAGATGTGCCATGAGACTCTTGGGTAGGCAGAGTTTCAGGGGTGTCTGAGGGTTAGGGACCATCATTCTTTATTCATTTATGAAAAGAATTTTCCTTTGCCTTTTCCCCCATGGACACAGTATGCTTGGACTGATCCAGAGTGCTCCCCTGGCTCCATAATACATGAGTCTCTTATGGAGACAGCTGATTTTGGAAGAAGCACAATTTTTAATAACCCTTATAATAAATTATAAGGAACTGGAATGGAAGCTAGGCATATAGTAAGTCATTCATGAATACAACTCAGAATACTCAAGGCTGATGCACTATATTTTCCACCAGCTCGGCTCCCTGCTATGATTTAGATCTAATAGGATACACATGCTGTTTGTTTGTCTTTGTATTGGCAATATGCTTATAATGAATTGTATGGCTTCCATGAGCATATTAAGGGTTGAATTAATTTTCCTGTATGGTGACACTATCTTGTCCTATTCCAATGCAAAGTGTCAATGGTGTCAAAAATTGTGCCTGAGGACAAAATATGAATATGTGCACTCATGTTTGAATATAGACCTATGTGTTTTTATTACACTATTAAACATGTATGTACATACACACCTACAAATATACAGCTTGTTCTTTGAGTGGCCCATTCATAACCTGCACATTAGAGTAGTATACATGCCTTTATCTTCCCAGAAGACAACATATTGATTCCAAAATAAATTGATTTAGAAGTAAATTAACTGTTCATTCTTTTAATCTTCCAATCTGAAACTCACAAAGTAAAAACTCTACTCTCCATGGCTTTGTGAGGGCGCCATACTTAAATAATCATGCCTGTTCTGTGGTCTTGAGAGAGCATGAAGTCATAAATATTCTTTAGACCATAATGTTCTAATTGTAAAACAATTATGGAAAAAAAATCCAATTGTGAATTTTGTTAAAGATGCGATTAAAACATAATATTTTCTGGAAGGGATTTCACAGCAAGTCTAAAAACAAGAGAGAATTAGGGGTGTACATGTTACCTTTCCCCACTTTTGATATTCTTATACCTCTTGGGAGGGTGTCTTTAAATACTACAGGTATATATGTTCTTTTTTTGGCTTAACAGAGAAAAACACTAAATTTTGTTTATAGCATTTAAGTGTTTTGTGTCATCTTCTCTTGCAACATTACTTCGCACTCACTCCCCTCCCACACCGAGTTCATGATAATTTTGATGCAAATTTTAGTCACTTTAATATAGGTTACCCAGTCACAAATGACACATAAAATTTAGAAATAGGTAAAACCCCTTTGCCATATCTAACAGGTAAACAATCTCAACATGAGCAATTAATAATTCTCAATTCAGAAGAAAAGGTCAAAGGGCAGGATGCTTTTTTGAGCAGCAAAATATCAAATCCTACCTGAGAAAAGATCACACCATCATGTTTGAGAGCATATTTTTTTCTCTAGGGTTATACATTTCTGTCATTATCATTGCTCTTGTTGAATCAATTCATATTATTGCAACCATTTCTCTCACTGATTGGCATGAAGCTGTTTGGGAACTTGCTTAATATAGATATTGAGTGTGTGTTCAGATTAGATAAGTATCAAGGACTATCAATGTGGTCTGATACAGTCTAAATAAGTCAAACTTCTAAATATGTCCTTGTTTCTAAAAACAGATTGATGTGATGGACTTCAAGAGTCAGTTCCTTAATGTTTTTTGGTGCTCTTCTGATCAAAAGGTCAAAGATAATTCACCTTAACACTAAAGAATAACATATACAATATTTTTTAAAATTCAAATTCCATAGACCATAAAAATAAGATTATAAGAGAAAATATTTGAAAATTCAAATAATAACAATAGTGGCATTTGTTTTGTTTTACATTTGGCAAATCAATACTTTTATGATCAAGCCAGAAAATGTCTCCAGTCATTATGATTTTTTTTTAACCAGTCATAGCAGAAAAATCTTCAAAAATTAGTCATAAGATGGTCAAATTTTACTAGGGATTGAAATCTATCAATAACCATGGACTTTAAAATTATACAGTTACTTCCTTACTTTGCTAATAGGTCTACTATCATTTCATCTCATGAAAATCCTTCAAAATGTAGCTATTCTGCAGGGAGTATGGCAACTCAAGTAGCTGCTCTGACATTAAAACTGTTGATGTTTTATCTTCTTTGTATCCTTTACCACAAGTAGCCTGAGAGCTACTTGCGGGGAGGTAGGTCAGGGCAGCTAAGCTTTCTGAATCCTCTCACTGAGGATGCCATAAGCCCCATTCCCTGGCAGTCAGTGGCTTCTTGTACCATTTCCCTCGTGTAGACTTCACTCAGTACATCCATAGGGGCAGGAAAAAAATCTAACTTTTGCTCTTTTCTTATATCTTTTCCTCCCCAGGGATGGAATACTTGATAATGAGAAAAGTGAGGTTTAAAAACTTGGTACTCTTCAACAATCAGATAATTCCTATCTGAAAGTACTTTCAAAGTTGTTAGTGATAATGCCAATGCTAATGGTAAAAATGAAAACTAGTTATTATTTGCTGCTATAGATCAGTGATTTCTAAACATTCAAATTTTACAAACCTGTAAATCAACAATAAAAAAAAAATTGGGAAACAGAGTTGCAACTTTCACATTCTCAAGTGAAGTGTTTTGAATAAACCATTACTAGCCTTTACTACCTCTGTAAGATGAAGAGACAGTTAGTTCCATACTGTAGTAAGAAGAATCTCTGAAGATGCAGTCTCTTATTAAATGAGTAAATTTGGCTTAATAAATGTTCACTACTTTTGTTTTTGCCAGTTCAGTAATATCACCAACTGGCAACAACTGATACATATAAAAAATATAAGCTTATATCCAGTGATCAGAAAGGAGTCCTTTCAGTTTGATAAGTTTTCCATCATTTGTATTTAAATATTACATCAATGCTTTGGAGCCTAATATTTTTGATTAGAGTGGTTCACCAACATCTTGTTTCCCAAACATAGAGACCAGTAGAATTTCAGTGACCTTCCAAATATACTTTCAGTGCTTTCATTTTGTAGATAAGAAAATCAAAGGCCAGAAGGGCCCAATGTCTAAATACCACAAAACTTCCCTTAACTACAGGTGTCGGCCTCCATTTGTCGATAGTCACACGTTGTCTTTCAAATTTATACTCAGTATTTGAGTATCTGGTAGTTATCAGATACATTTGTGTTATTTTGCTTATATTTAAGGTTCAGTTTACCTTTTATGGTGGAAATTAGCAGTCTCATTATACAGATAAGAAAAGTAAAATCAATATGCACTTAACTTAAAGTCATACTGAGAGGACGTGACAGAGGTATTGACAGAGTGAGCATTCAGGGAGATCTCCAAGGTAAATATTTTTATGGAGTACCATACAATTAACAGGTATTGGTTAAATGGTTCTATGAACCCAGCAATGACTAGTGGTACAGTATTTGCTTGTTAGGCTGAGAGCTCAGGGATATCATGAGAAAAAAAATACTTAATTGCTCTCTTCTATTTACTAATATTAGGAAGAGTGAAAAATCTATTTTAGTAGAATCCATCAGATTTGGAACACGTCTAGGAATTCAGGGTGTCAGATGGGTGCCCCCATAATGATAGTTCCTTTGCACAATTTTTCTTTATTTCCTATCTGTTTAATTTTTTCAGTACTACTTTAGGATATCCACCATACTGCTGAATAAAATTATAATTTATTTTATATCACTGCTTACATTTTCAAATTCTCAGACGATACACCTCATTCTCCTCACCCTAGTGTCAGCCTCTGCTTAAGTCCCATTTCCTCTGGAGGACAAAGATCAAGACCATATTTTGTTTAGTACTGCCCTTTAAAGCAGAAACTCAGAAATTGATCACTCTTGTGTAAGTTCAAAGTGCCAAGAATAGACAACTTATGGATTAGGCAAAGTTTGTCTCAAAGCTTATCGTCTTATTTGTTTTTGATACCTTTTCTCCTCTTTTTCTTACCCTCTTTTATGACTACACATGCAGCCCAGAAGAAACTAACCCCTTAATACTTCCTGCTAGATCTTTTAAACGTACTTACTAGAATATCAGTCTTCCCTTTGATTAAAACTCACATCCCTTCTATATTCTCCTCTCAGCTACATGTTACCTGTCACAGAAGTTGACCTGATAAACTAATTAGCACTAAAGTTGATTAGCTAGAATAATTTATTCATTTCTTAACAGAATCATTAGATTATAACTGAGGATTTTTGGAGACACAAGACTTGAATATATTCACTTAACTTTTAGTAAACACTTGAATACACATTGTGATTTTCCACTTTTTTACCATTAAGTTTTTATAATTCAATAAACTCAATGATCCGCAAAATTCATTTAAAGCAGTATTTGGTTTCCCCCTTTATTACATTTACACATCTGTGAATCAAAGCTTCATGTCATCAGGAAGTAACCAGTATTTAATCTTACTGAACTGGTAGAATTCAAGCAAACAGCCAAGAAAAACACATTTTAAAGTAGCCTATGAAGACTTATTGTGGTATGGGGATAATTTTCTTTGACTTTTTGGGAATCTTGACCTTTAAATGCACAAATCCCCAATAGTATCATCCCTAGAGCAAGCCGAGGTTTAGAATTACTGGTTTAACACTCACTATACACCGAGATTTGTACAAAGTGCTCAAAATATGAAATAAATAAAACAAAACTTCCTTAACGTGCTTGGGGTCTTCTTTCTGACATGGAAAACCCTGGATTTTGAGGACACAATACCTGTGTGGATATATAATCTCCTCCATATTGATTTCTATTGTTCTCTCACTCCTCCTTTGTTGATACTAGCCACATGATCTGTGTCTCTCAGTCTTGTATATGGTAGTGAGTGAACAGTTACCCTCTCCTTCCCTCTTGCCGATTAGCAAACTCAGCTAGAACATCCACATCCTTGGAGTAGGCTTGGTTCTGTGTCCCAGGGCAAGCCCTAAGGGCTACTAGCAAAGGCAAAGCAGCTCCCCCCTCAACAGGATGTTACCAGGCTGCCACTCCCCCTCCTGAATGCTTGGTTAACTACTGGGAGAGAAATCACAGTATCACCACAGCATTATTGTCAGCTATGAGTCAGCTGCTACCAACTGGTGCCTCTTCT
Organism: Galemys pyrenaicus; assembly: GCA_019455555.1. Taxonomy (NCBI): domain Eukaryota; kingdom Metazoa; phylum Chordata; class Mammalia; order Eulipotyphla; family Talpidae; genus Galemys; species Galemys pyrenaicus. The sequence goes on along the minus strand of JAGFMF010011739.1, from coordinate 4,598,779 downwards.
CATCCTTAGTCACCCTTACCTCTAACTCTGAGACCTGTTCTGACCAAATCATGGTGATGACTTTAGGGGGAAGTATTGAAAGGAGCAGTGGGAGTAGGCAGAACCAACTTTTTCTGTATTTTGTATGTTTTCTTCAACGTGCATTGTCAATATAGCTAATCCATAGACATACACGGTACACACAGAAACCAACCAACCACCTAGGACTCTCCTCAGAATAGGGTCTGAGGAAAACACTGTTTTCTTTCCATATTTTAAGCACTGTGCATATCAGGTACTCCCTGCCTATCAGGGGCTATAGCAGTTGCTCCTAAGGTGAAAACTAACAAGACAGTACAATGTAAGAGAAAGAGCACTCACCTAAAGTTGGTCTCTGCATATGCGCCAGCTGTTCACTTTTGAGGTAAAGGACTTAGGGCAAGTTTTAACTCTGTCTACATTTTACTTACATGAAAAGCAGCAATAATAACAGTACTTACCTCCTGTAGTGCCAGCCAGAGCACAGAGCAGGTTCTCGATGATTCCGGCAGACGGTTCAAGGAGGAGTCCTGGAGCCTGCAGTGGCTTTTTCAGGCTTTTACTGATATTTACATCAGAGGCGAGCAGGTACACGGCAAGCAGGGGCGATGGGGGGAGGGGGTAGGAGGCTGGCAGGCCCCCTGGACATCTTCACTTTATGGGCTGTGTAGCAGCAGGAAAGGTGGCACTGGGCAGCTTCGGGATGGTTCTGGGCAGACAGGTCAAGGAGGAGAGTCTTGGAGCCCTCGGTGGCTTTTATGCTTTTATTAGTAGAGGTGGCCAGGTACATGGCAGGCATGGGTGCCCAGGGGGCCGGGAGGCTGCAGGCCCCCCAGTCCCCGGCTCATCTCACCCTCTCGGCTGCTTTCTACTACTGCTGCTCCTCAGTACTGTCGATCCTGGCGTCCTCATGACGCCGCCCACTTAAGCCCGGGTCCAACTCAGGTGCGCCCACTTGCGCATGCCCACCCTGGATTGCTCGCAGCACCGCAGGTGTCCATCATCAGTGGTGGGCGGGTGGAAAGACCTGATTGTTCTCTGACCCTACAGGCTGCTTCTGCTGCTTCATCTTCTGCCTTTCTCTCTTACTCTCGTCTCTGTTTCTCTTTGCTGGCATCCTCCTGATGCCGCCCTTATACACCCGTGTCTCAGCCCAGGTGCACCCACTTGCGCATGCCCACACCCTACCAGAGGGAGGCGCGAGTGTAGGATCACAGGTGTGCATGGTTGACACCAATGGTGGAAGGACAGAAAAAACTGACTGCTTTTCCATTTACCCTACACCTCCTAAAGGTTTATGAGAATTAAATGCTATGGTATATGAAAGTTTATCACAATACCAGAACATAGTGAGTGCTAGTAGATTTCATCTATTATCATTGTTACTAAAGGGGAAAGAAATGAAAACATTAGGTACAGAAACATTTAAAAATGGATGCAGTCTTACAGTTCTGTAATCAGAAAAGTATCAAGTTTGAGGTTGTCACTGCTTGAGTTAAATGAAGGACAGGTGGAACAATTAAAAAAGAAATCAAGAAGTATATAATCACTGGGCAGGGAAGTTTAAAATGCAGACGCTAGGACTTGGTGTCTCTCTTTTCTGGGTAGTTTTTGAGGACAATATTTATCAATTAAAATATCATGATTTGTTTAAAGTGGGATAAAAATAGACACTTCTTGTTTGTAGGGTAAATGGAAAGGTATCAGGCTTTTCTGCCTTCCTGCCACTGGTGTAATGATGCACACCTGTGGTCCTGCACGCTTGCCTAAGTGGGCATGCACAAGTGGGTACACCTGGCCTTAGACACAGGCATACAAGGGCAGCATCAGGAGGATGCCAGGAGTAGGAGCAGAACAAGAAAGAGAACAGCAGAGCAGGGTAGAGACAGAGGCAGCAAGAAGAAAGATGCAGGGAAGGTGTGTTGGGGGCTAGGAGACCCATCAGCCTCCTGGTCCCCTGGCCCCGCTGCCTGCTGTGTACCTGATCACCTGATAGAATGATAATAAAAGCACAAAAATCCACCAAGGACTCCAGGACTCCTCCTTTACCCCGTCTGCTAGAATCATCGAGAACTTGCTCTGTGCCCCTTCCTGGTACCACATTGTTTCAGAAAGAAGAATGTGTTCAGGAATTACAGAATAATATGCCAACAGACTTTCTTGCGTGTAATGCAAATGAAGGTAAAATTAGTAATGAATCTAAGACAGGCCAATACTTTCAACTTTTGCCTCTTGAAAGTCAAGTCACTAAACTCCCATATTGGGTTAGCAAGGACTTGAAATTTTTGACCTTGGAATCTGAGTACTGTTTTAGTTTCTTGCTGATACTGCAATAAGTTACCACAAACTTTATGGCTTCAACAACACATACTAAAATTCTGGAAGCCAGAAGTCTGAAATGAGTTTCCCTTAGTTAAAATCAAGGTAAAAGCAGGGCGTAAGGAAAAATTCATTTTCTTAACTTTTCCAGCTTCTAGAGATTCTTCCACCTTCAAAGCCAGTTGTTTCTCGCACTGCATCTCTGACACTGGCATTTCTGCTTCCGCTTTCCTTGTGATTACGCTGGCTACACCTGGATAATTCAAGCAATCTGCCCCGTTCAGGGTCAGCTGATGAGCAAACGCTATTCCCACCTACAACCGTAATTCCCCTTTGCCACATAACCTGATATATTTGGAGGTTCCAGGGATTAGTGTGTGGTTATTTGGGGGAAGGCCACTATTCTGGTTACTAAAGAGTACACTGACTGCATTCTGCTTCAGCTTGTCCAGTTTGGAGAACTCAAATAGACCAGAGTCAAATTTTGCATGTCCCTATAGTTGTAGAATTATCACTAGTGAAGATGACTTTTGAAGTCCAGTTAGAAAGCAGTTCTCAGTTAACAATCTGGGGAAATTAATTAATATCTATGCAATTGAAATGAGAATCTCACTTGAAATGAGATACCTATTGTGGTGCCAGCAAGGGCCACAAAGCAAGTTCTCGATGATTCTGGCATACGGGTTAAGGAAGGAGTCTTGGAGCCTTCAGTGGCTTTTTATGCTTTTATTATCAGAGACGACCAGGTACACAACAGGCAGGGAGGCAGAGGCCAGGAGGCTGGCAGGCATCTTCACTCTGGTTTCTCTAGCCTCTCATCTCTGTTTCTACTGCTGCTGCTGCTGCTTTTCTGTTCTCCTGGAGTCCTGGTGACGCTGACCTTATACGCCTGTGTCTAAACCCAGGTCCACCCATTTGCGCATGCCCATTTAGGCATGGGTACAGAACCACAGGTGTGCATCATTACACCAATGGCAGGTGGGCGGAAAAGCCTGATACTTTCCCATTTACCCTACACCTATCTACTTTGTCTTGTAAGAATTAAATGATTAATTTATGTAAAGAATTTAGGATGGGGCCTCCCTGGTGGCACAGTGGGTTGAGCGCCACAGCACTGTGAAGCATCTGCTACACAGCAGTGCAAGTTCGATCCCTGGCCAGGGAGGTGACCCACATGGCACAGCAGACCTCTCCTGTCTCGCCTGCTGCTCCCTGCACCAGTGTATTTTGGTCGATTTGCCTGCTCTGCTCCCCACTTTGTCTCTGGTGAATCCTCACACCTCCTGCGACTCTGGCCTGTACCCCAGCTCTTGTAATGCATAAATAACTCAATCTTTAAAAAAAAGAATTTAGGATAAAAATGAGTACTTCATAGTTTTAGTTCTTATCATTAGCCAATTTTGTGATCTATATAACCTAAATTATAGGTAGTTTCATCAGTCATTATCAAGCCATCTATTTATCTAGTTCATCCATTGATTTAATAACATTTACCAAACATCTATTATGAAGAAAACTATATGTTAACACATAAATAACAAAAATGCCTTGCAATTGTGTGGCACTTTGTATTTTCATGCCTTTATCTTATCTGACCCTAATTAGAAGTTGGCTAAGTGAACTGGTCAGGCTTTCTCTGCCGCTAGCCTCAGTGGCTACACCTGCAGCCTTGAATGCAGAAGGCTGTTGGGAGTCTGAGCTCAGGGCACGCATGCCTCATGATGGACACCTGGAGTATGGTGTGGGCACATGCAAGTGGGCACACCCGAGCCTAAGGGGGCTGAGGATTAGGGGGGTGCCACACAGAGACCTCAGCAGCAGAGAATGGCTGCGGTGGAGAGTGGGACTTGGCAGGGAGGGGGGACAGAGAGGGTTGAGGGCAGATAAGAACACAAGGGACTGAGGTGATGGTGCACTGGTGAAATGGTGGTGGGAAATCCATAGGGACTACAATTGATGTCAAATATATATAAATAAAGAAGGAAAAAAAAAAAGAGGGATGGTTATAAAATGAAGAGACCTCTAGACAGCGCCAGATAAAGCCCAAAGGAAAGAGGGCATAGAGATTTGCTGGGGGGCCCAAGGTACTGTCTCCCTGCTGACTTGTTTCCCCTGTGTACTATCAAAAAAAAAAAAAAAAAAAAAAACCTGTGGGGGTAATGCCAAGGGCTCCAAGGTACTCCTTTAAGCTGCCTGAACCTATAGTGAGCCTACCCAGCCTGTGATGGTTGCAGAACAGGACAATCCTGCCCTTAGAAACATACAGACTCCTTGAGAAAACAACATAAAAATCAGCTAGCCAGTACAGACATAGATTTGAAGCTTAGAAATGTTGAGAATGGATGCTTCATCAGTTCCTGAGATTGATTCATATCAGGCATATGGAATGGGGAAAATTACACCAGGGAGTAACACGTGTACCCCATTTCAACCTACATTGGGCTCCTCATACAGAGCTAAGAAGTCTAGACTCAGCAGGTTAATGAGGTTTCAACAGTTCAAGAGGAAAAGGACAACAGCAATAGAAGTAAGCAAAGCAGGAAACAGCATGTGGTTTGGTGGCTATACTTTCGCAAGTATTATTCCACATGAAGAGACACCAGAGGAATTTGAAATTCCTGAATCAAAGAGTTAAATGCACTCTACAAATGTCCATGTTTATACTTCTTCCAAATAAGAAGTGGTGGACAACCTGAAACAAAACTGTATAAAACTCCTCAGGCTGTGACCTGAACAAATGTCACAGGGCAAGTACTGTGTCTCTTTTCCCAGAGCTGATATTTTGAAATATGTTCACTTACTGCTTTGTGTGTTGATCATTGATATGACAGTCATTTCATACTTTAGAGGATAGGTTCACGGGAGTTTGGAGGTGTTCCTCCAAGACAGTGAGAAGACCAATACGAAACAGGTAGAATGGGAAACCCCAAAAAGAGACAGCAAATAAGGGCACAAGAGTAGAATTTCAACTTGAGTGTTCCATTCCTTCTACAAATCTCTTGAGTCTGGGTACCCATCAGGAGCTTTGTTTCCAGGTGGATTTCTGGGAAGAGAAAGCCACCATTTGCTCACTTTACCCTGGGGCCACCCAGCTGCCAAGTGTCAGCTGAACAGAGGTGCATCAGAGGCCTGCAGTCAAAAGGCAGCAGGATGGCCAATTGCCATCAATTTCTGCAGCAAGTCTGGCATCTTGGCATCTTTCTTCTCTCCCCTCCCCCAGGTTAGTTGCTGAGGCCCTCCGTCTTAAAAGCTGCTTATCCTACCAACTTCAGCTACCACCCTCCTTTCCTTACACTACCCTAATGTCTTTCTTCCTTACACCCTGAAAGTGAAGTCTCTCACACACCTGACTCTTCTTGTGAGACCACCCAAGCTCTAATGCATACGTTTTTCTCCCCCTTAACACACCCTCATGGGTAAAGGCAGAATTGCCACGTCCCCCTTGGACCTGATTGCTAGGCAACACTCAGCCATGTGAATTTGTCACTTCTGTTTGGCGCAAATTTCAATTTCACCTCCAACTGTAACAACACTGCTCGATATATTTTAGATGCCACTGTGGTTGGATGGCATCCCAGGAAAGATGTGAAGTGCTACTGCCAGGAATGAATGATTGGCATTGGGTAAAGCAATTCTCTGAACTCAGCCTTGGCATACCATTAATTGTTAAGTCTGTTCTGCTACCACCAACCTCTTGTCAGAATCATGTCTATTGTAAGTCTTTGCAACGAGAGTCCAAATGGTAGAGCTCTCTCCCTCTGTAAGATCTGAATCATGTCGATAATGAAGTAGTGGATTTTCTCAGCTCACAACATATTACTTCTCCCTGCTTTCATCTATTGGCTGCACTTTCATGTGCAAAGAAAAATAGTTCCACATTTGAATATTACTGAGCTAGGAGCTACTGTGTGCCAATTCAGGTTCTGGCCCCGAATAAGAGATTTACCTTCCCTTTGGTTTCTTCATCACAATCTGCTTTCATTCACATTAACAATTAAAGGTTGCTATGAGGAAATAAGTGATTACTGGAAGTAGACAAAATTGATGCTGAATGTACTCTGCTGACAATAAATATGTAGTATTTGACGTATAAAATTTGCAGATTGACAATGAATCAGAAAACACACAACTTGGAAACAATTACAAATTTTGAATAAACATGTACCATTATGGCAAGATAAAATGTAAAACTCTCCACCTAATGTGACCAGTGTTTATATATATCTATATGTTCTATATATTATTTTGTCTTCAAAGACATATTCAATTGCCTAGCAATCTACATCAAATACCCTTAAATACTACACAATTGCTCAATCGGCTCTAAAGATGCTGCAGTGTGGAAAGCTTTCATTTTTGTGTTGTGTGTTAAATAATGGTGAAAATAGTAAATCTGTTTTGATTCCCCTTCAGCCTCTCATCCACCAACTTTCAGTCAATTGATTATTTTTTTCCTCAAATCAAAACATCCTCAGAAAGCTTGAAAATATTTTCCTGGAATGAGTCTAATTAAATAGGAGTCAGTCAGCTATGAGTAAGAATAGTATTTCAGGCTTTACTTGCGTTCTCCCTGATTCATTGGAAACAAAAGGAGTTTCTGTAACAGTGTGAATGAACCATGAAGTGTGCATGTTCTTTTAAGAAAGGCCAAGGGTGCAGTTCTATTTTCTTAGCTCTGCTTTCATATTTATGTGTCTCATTTCCAGCTCATTGCTGATGCCTCAGTTGCGCTATCCATCACCACTTTTATCCTCCTTGTTCCTCAAAAAGAACATAAAATCCTTTTTTATGTGGTGGTAATATTATTGCAAATAAAAGCAAATACCAAAATCTTTATTAGTCTGCCAAAATAATAAACTATTTAATAAAAGCATGCTGTAAAAATAAGGTCATTTGCATCACTCAAGTTACTTGCAGGAAATACAGAGAATTACTGGTCAAAAAAGCACAAACTGACAGCAATTATTTTTGTTGTTCATCTGATGCACAGTGCCGTAGGGTTAAAATTTGGTTAAAATTTTGTTAATAATGTGCATATTTTCTGAATTTAAATGCCTTTAATATTGTTCCAAACTGGTTGCAAATTGAAAACTGTGAGGGGTGGGCGGGGGGTGTGGGAGACCTAATTCTTACAAAATACTGAATTCCTCATTGTTAAAAAAGATTTTTGGTGATAGGGAAAAAACTAACTAGATTGGTCTCTTGATACCTTTTGCACAAATGTGAAAGTTGACCCTCTAATAACCTTGCTAGTCTAAGATTTATTGCCTAAGTATTTACCATTTTAATATCCAATTTTAATTTTATTTGCTTTGGATTTGTGTCCATACTTCAACTGTATAATTTTTCCTTCTATATATTTCCCTTTGAATGTCTGTGTGCACACCACTACAGAAGGTTAGTTTAACAGTGAAAGTTAACAATAAATGTACGATTTTTAAGTAAATATCTGTTTGATCTTTTAGTCTGTTGTAATAAAATCTGCCAATTCTTTTTCCCTTGCAATTTCTATCTGGAGATGACAGATTTGCAAATATATTATTGATATGTTTGGAATATAGAAAAATCAGTAATATGGTGAGTATTAAAATATCATTTGTACAGTCCTAACATTGCCAAAAACAACCTATATAGAAGTTATTAAAAAAACAAGCAATGACAATGAAGCAACTATAAATCTTTTCCAGACTATATATTAAGTATTCACACTTCAAAAATCCATTTAAGATCAAAAAAATCTCTTCAAACTCCAGTTATCACTATTTTTACTTTATAAAGTCTTTTTTTATATAATTTTAGAATTGTTACCACAAATTAATTACCAGTTTTATTGACATCAGGTTAACCTAAGAAAATGAGGTACAATTTCTATACCATGTAATGATCCTTAGTACTAATTCAACTGTGACATTTGGACATGTGAAATAATACTTTTAGAGGAAAATAAAGGCATTAAATGCATACAGTAGGTGTTATGAACTGACTTATGCCCACTACCTCAGTTCATATAGTGAAGCTCAAAACTTCTTAGTACCTCAAAATTTAACCATATTTGTTTTTTTAAAAAAAGATTTATTTATGCATACAGGAGCTGGGGTATAGGCCTGAGTCACAGGAGATGAGAGGATTCACCAGAGACAAAGTGGGGAGCAGAGCAGGCAGATTGATGGAAATAGGCAGCTGAGGGGAGCAGCAGGTGAGGCAGGAGGGTCCCCTCCCTGTCGCTGCTGTGCAGTGGATGCTTCACAGTGCAGCGCTCAGCCTGCTGCGCCACCAGGGAGGCCCAGCATTTAACCATATTTGGACAAAGGGACTCTAAAGAAGTCACCAAGGCTAAGTCAGTGGGTGACTGTGGGTGGGTCCTAACCCAATCTGCCTAGTATTCTTCTGGAGAAATTTGGACCCATGAAGAGACACCAAAGGTGCACACTCACAGAGAGACTATCCTATGAAGAAGGAGCAAGAGAGAAAACATCTAAAAACCAAAAAAAGAGGAAACCAATCCTGCAGACACCTTGACTATAGATTTTCAGCTCCCAAAGTTGTAAGAAGATAAGTTTTCTGTTCTTTTCTTTCTGTTATTTTCTTATGGCAGCCCTAGAAAACTAATATACTATAACAGTAATAATTTTTAAAAGTCTGTTTCTGAGACCAAATAAAATACAATATTTATTTTTGGTTAACTCTACTATCCAGGCACATCAGACATGCACTCCAACTCACTGTGAGCAATGCAATCTCATGGTAGAACAAAAATCCAGCCTCGCCCCTAAATTCCGTTTTGTTACACAGATATAGTCTAAAAATTTTCCTTCATGTTTTCTTAATCTTGGATTCATAGCTCCACAAAAGCCTCTCTGTATGTATTATACATTACATTTTGGGGACTCTGCATATAGTCATTATAATGAGGGGAAGAGTGTCCCCCCAAAAGTCAAGAAGTACTTAAATCTTAGGGGGGCCTTTTCTATTTGATCGTTTAGTAGGCAACAGAGATTATTCCTTGATGAAAATAAAATCTAATGCACTGTAGTCTAATAAATTCAGCTGGACAATGAGATATCACCAAATGAATGTTCTGGTGGGTTCATACTGAGATGTTTCATTCAATGGAGAAAGTCATGAAAATTTTGTGAGAGATAAACCACTTTTTTTCTAGTAACCAAATTTTCTAAGATAGTTTACTGGTTTGTAGCATTCAGACCTATAAGGACCACATAAATTCTAAAACATCTGTAATATGGTAGGTTCAAAGGAAAACATTTAGAAATGTTGTTAAGTCCACTCTATGCAGAGAAGTACCTGCAATTAAGTTTTTATTCTGGGCCAAATGCTGTGTCTTAGTGACACTATAAAATATTAGTACTTCCTAGATCACAGTTCATCCTTGATATCATGTATAAGACATAAAGAAGCACTCTTAAATAGAGTTGACATCTCCCTGCTAATACTTGATATGTCAACTGTGGGGTTATCTAAAGTCTTCTTGACACTATCCTTCTGGATTTACTTAATTCAGTACAGGGCATTATGCTCAGGGGAAAAATATCTTGTGTGTAGACCCAAAAGAGTTCACCCATAAAGTCTCCACGATGCTGCTTTTTGGCCCAGCTTCTCCTTAGGAACATGCCCTGACTAGGTGTAACATAAAAGGAGGTACATCTTTTGCTCTCTGCCTGCCCATTCACCTCAATGACCCATTCTTGCCATCTTTCCCTGGAGATTCAGTTTAGTTTTGCAGTGGCATCAGAAGTGGCTTAGATTGCAGAATGGGTTCCAGCATCTCTCAGAGATGAAGCAGGCAACAGAGGTAGCCTTGGGCTTCTAGTACCCTAATTGCCAAGGTCTTTTAAAGGGAACGGTCAGTAGTTTTGAAGTCCAGCATAGAGAAATTATTTTCTGTTCTCTTTTCAGGCAGTGAGTGAAGACTTAAGTTCTCTGAAACATTTTATAAGCAAACCTCTGGAGTAGGAACTGAAATTCCTACTACTAAAAGTAATGTGAAATGCAGAGCATTACAATCTGCTTATAAATATAAGTAAGACAATTTTTAGCACCTATGGTTTTTTTTTTTATAAATTCCAATTTTACATAGAGGAAATCAGCCAAAGATGATAAAGACCTCAAAGCTCATAATATACCCAGGAATCAAACCTAGATTTACCTGGCTCCAGTGTCGGTACTTTTCTATACCACCAAGTATTTCCTGCCAACACATTTACTTCTTGCTTTATAAATTTCGTCAGGTCTTTATGTCCACATTTAATATGGTCACCTAAGAAATACCATCATACCTAAGGTAAGTAAATCAAAGAGTGCATGTTTGAAGTGGTAAATAAAGCATAGAAACAAAACTAAAAGGATCTCTGCTTAAATTACCTTAGTTCTGTCTATACAGTTACAATAAGACAGTTGTGGATACAGGGAGGGTATGTGTGGGGAGGTGGAGAAACTGTATCAGTTTAAAAAACACTAGCTAATAGATCCAGCCTGACGGTGTAAAACAGATAATCATGCTTTCCCATGCCTATTTCACTGCATAGTACATGCTCAGTAATAAAGTCAGAAAATGATGGTAGGCATTATACTAATTTCCTATTCATCGCAAAGTTAGTGGCTTACATCAACACAAATGTATTCTTTTACAGTTCTAGAGGACAGATGTCCAAAATCAGTTTTGCTGAACTAAAATCAAAGTGTCAGCAGGACTATGCTCCCTCCAGAGGCTCTAAGGGGAAACCTGTTTCCTGAGTTTTCTCGGCTTCAAGAGCTGCAATACTTGTATTCTTTGGCTGGTGGCTCCTTCCTGCATCTTCAGTTGTCAGCAAAGGACCATCTTGCTTTCATCCTCACATGGCCTTCTTCTGTTTGCAAATCTTCCTCTGCCTCCCTCTTACAGAGACACTTGTGATTTAAAATCTGAGTAATTCAGAAAAATCTCACCATTGCAAGATAGTTAATCACATCTGCAGAAGTCTTTTTGCCATATAAAGTAATGTTTACAGGTTTCAGAGATTAGGACCTACCAGATATCTTGGAGGATACGATTGTAGGCAGTCATACAAAACCTTTCTCTATTAAGGCACACCGGAAAATTGAAACACTAATTCAGGTATAGTAAGCAAAAGCATATATACTATTAAGAGCAAGGCAAAAATATTTATTGCATGTTTGTTTTGTGCTAGCCAACACTTTATAAATATTTATACATATATATAGGCTAATAGGAAAAACAAATTATGAGATAGGTTCTTTGTAATTTCTATTTTAAAAATGGGGAAGCTGGGTCTCTCTGGTGGCCTTGGCATTAAGTCTCAGTGCTATTAATGCTACAAACTGAGTTTGATGTCTGGCCAGGGAGCAAACCCACATATGGAGCATCAGACCTCTCCTCTCTTTCTCCCCTTAGCAGTGTATTTCAGTAGATCCACCTGTTCTGCTTCCCACTCTGTCTCTGGGGAATCTCTCACCCCCTACTCCATCTCTGGCCTACAACCTAGTTCTTCTATTCAAAACTAAATAAAATTTAAGTAAATAAATAAAAATGGGGAAGCTGAAGCACATGAAATGAAATCAATGAATCTGCTCAAGGTCACAACTATATTCTTTCTTATAATTGAGGTAGCATTAACTTTCAACACTGTAGGTTTCAGGTATATAATTTCTGACTATAGCAACTGTATGTATCACACCATGCCTACCACCAAATGTCAAGTATTCATCCACCACTAATTAATTGGTTCTCTTTATTCCTTCCAAACCCCACCCCACCCTGGTGATCACCATTCTATTTTTTGAATCCATGCGTTTATTTTGACTTTAAGTTTTTGGGTTTGTGGTTGTTGTTGTTCACTTGCCTTTCTTCTTTATATTCCACAATAAATGAAATAATTTGTCTTTCTCCTTTTGATTTATTTCATTTAGCATAATCCCCTGGATGCCTATCCATGTCATGAAAAATGGCAAGATTTTAGCTTTTATATGGCTGAATAGTATTTCAATGTTCATATTTATAATATCTTTAGCCATTGATTCATTGTCTTTGAACACTTGGGTTGTTTCCATATTTTGGCTACTGTGAATTGTGTTGCAAATGAGTGTAGTGGTACATATATCTTTTCAAATTAGTGTTTTCATAGTCTTTGGGTAAATATCCAGAAATGGATTTCTAGATCACCTGGTAACTTTAAAATTTTTTTGAGGATCTTCCACATTATTTTCCATAATGACTACACCAACTCACATTCTCTCCAAAGAGGCATGAGCTAGATAGCAGATCTAGTCAGGCCATATCTGTTGTTAACCAACTCATGAATTGCTTGTTTTTATTTAAAAGTCTTCCCTGAATGTGTTCCTCATAACTTTTAAAACTTCTTTTCATACTGTTTTCAATGGTCCTTTATAGGCTTACAAAGGGAAATCTGTTTCCCTTGTTCTTATAGGTCACCCATGTTCTTGTTTTTCTTTGTAGCAGGGGAGGGAGGGTGAACAAAAACAGCTCTGTCATTTAAGATCTTTCACACACATTCCATCATGTTTGAAGCATTCGCTAAACCTTATCCATATATGCTATTGCATGGAGAAAAAGAAGATTCTCCTTTTTCCCTTTGGTTTCTTTTCTGGAGTTTTGAAGAGTACACCTTAATAGAAAAGTTGAACGTGAGGACTAAATGTAAAGTTAAGTTGATCTCAAGCTTATCGGCAAGGAGTATAAGGATTTATTTTGTTTAGACTTTTTTTATTTTTTAAATAAAATGTATATAAAAGCTGGGGTACAAGCCAGAGGTATGGGGGGGGGGGAGGGTGAGAGGATTCACCAGAGACAGAGTGAGGAACAGAACAAGCAGATTGGTTGAAATACACTGCTGAGGGGAGCAGCGGGTGAGGTAGGAGTGGTCTGCTGCACCATGTGGGTCCCCTCCTTGGCCCGGGATTGAACTTGCACTGGAGTGACTGTGGATGCTTCATAGTGCGGTGCTTAACCCCTTGCGCCACCAGGGAAGCCCTGTTTAGATAGATTTTGAATTAGTGCAAGCACATACAATTAATTATGTTGTTGGATGATTTCCATTGTAACATTTTTAGATTATATCATCCTGGCCACTTCAGCTTATCCTAGTCGAATGACCCTGATGGTGACAGTTTCATATGCTACACCAGATAGGAGGTAGATTCTTTTCAATAGACTCTGGCCTTTTAGCACCTGTTAGCCTATGATACTATTAATGGTTTGATTTCTCTCTATCCCAAACAAAAAAATAAATATACCAAGGTAATATTATGTATAAAGAGTATCAAGAAAGAACATCTTAATGACATATGCAAACCGGTTGTGGTGAGAGAACTTGTAGTTTGGTCAAGTTACACTCAAGTGAAACTATCGGAGGTGGTTGATTTAACTTTTATAACTATGAACAAGGCAGAAGGCAGATGGTAAAAAGGGAAGCTCCTGCACAGCCTAGCCTTATGAAATTTAGAAGTTAATACAGTGGTAAAAGTCCATGAGATATTAAGTAAATAAGACAGACATTATAGCTTTCCTCAGCCTGCAGGACAACATGGATAGATCTTGAGACTTAAAAACACATTCATATGTAGGTGATGAGAACAAAAATATGAAATATTTTTGGCCCTTAACTTTAAGGTGATTTTTAAAGCTTTTTAATTAAAAAGTTACTGAAGAAATATGTCAAATAGAACAGGGAGTAAGTTCCTCAAGTGACTTAGCAGTTTTCAGTAGCATCAACTGTTGCAGTGAAAACAAAGATTTCTAATCTTAGAACTTGGCAGGTGAGTGAGTAACAGATTTCTCAATATTATGTTTTGATTTTTGAGAAATAAGTGGATTTGTGATTTTTTTTCCTTTTTCCTACTCCACACTCAGTCATATATTTTATTACCCACTTGGGATGTTGATTACAAATACCTTTAACTAATAAGAATTCTTAATTCCCTATTAACTGAATAGTTTCCTAGACCTTTTGTCTCTTTTGGGATCTGTAAGATAGGGCAAGTGAGTATTATTGAATATGTTGATATTAAGATATATGTGGGCCTGTTCATGTGTGTGCTTAAAATGGAAGAGAGGACCTAATTAAGAATTGAAGTTTTTAGTGTCAGAGTTTCTTCTTGAACATTATTGGTTTCTGTCACCTTATTAATTTCTCTCAGCTTTTTGATTTTACTGATTGCAAAAGTTGGGAAGAAGGTGCAGAGTTGTTTGAGATATTTTTACACCCAGCAACACACCATCTTAGGTTTCTTTAAGTGCAATGAATGTTGTATTAATGAGGGCTGTTGTCAACGCTGTGCCAATAAAACTGCCAATTAAGACAAGAAAAGGTACTCCTGGAGATTTTTTTAAACATAAATTAGCTAGGTAATTGGGCTATATAAAAATACATTAAAAAAATAAATTCCCCACTAATAATTTTTTTAAAAATAGACTGAATTCTAGCAGTAATTTTGCTCTTCTCCATAATCTCCACACCAGTTTTTGCAAAAATTCCCTTATTTCACTTGCCTGCTACAAGTAACCATGTGGGCCAGGGGAGTAATAATGAATATGAATTTATTATTCAAGTGTATGTCTCCTGAGGTGAGTGCAGGTAGAGAAGAGATTGAGCAAGTCAATTTTTAAAAATTACTTGCAAGGCTGCTATAACACACTTTACAAAATGAAAACAGATGGTCTTTAGGATTTGCATTATATTGACAGGGAAATCATAACCCAGAACAGTAGAGTATTTTTTTTACTACAGTGGCAAAGGGACACAAGCCAACATCTCAGAGAATGTGGTACTCTGCCTTGACAAAGTAAATTGTGAAAACGCCAGATTTCCACAATATTACATCTTGTGGAATGAAGTCACCTAAAGCAGTAAATCCTTTCAGTTGCCTTTCTTCTGTGGGTCAAAGTTCTTTACTTACTGTACATTAATATTCAGAACACAAAATAGTTTGTTGTGAAGTGTTTTTCCCCTTAACTTCTTAAATACTTGCAAACATCAATTTAATTGCCCTTGATTATTAACATTAATTTAAAAATGATTGGTAAAAGTCTTTTCATGATACATATGGTTGGAATCATCTTAATTGTTTTGGAATGGTATAAAAAGAACCACACCCTTTGATTATGGTTACACAATAGCAAGCCAAATCAATATGCATTTTGCCTCCATAAACTTGGTAATCCTGTGAAAAACTTCTATTATTGTAGCCCTCATGTCTTGATATCAGTAATATTCTTTATTTCCTTTAAAACTACTTTAAAATTGCCATTTTCTTTAGAGAACATTTATTCTTTTCTCACAGTCTCAGGCAAAACATAAGAGATCCAATGTCTATGTGTCGGTGAAGAATTTTCATACAACTTAAAATATTTTTGGCCTCCCTGGTGGTGTAGGAGTTAACATCTCAGCACTGTCAAGCTATCCCCATCCACTGTGATCTGAGTTTGATCCCACTAGCGAGCTAACAGGGATGGCACAGCAGACCTCTCCTATCTCCCTGCTGCTCCCTTCAGCTGTGTATTTCAGCAGATTCACCTCTTCTGCTCCCACTCTGTCTCTGGTGACTTCTTTCACCACCCCCCCCCTGTACCCCAGTTCTTCTATGCAAAATATATCTTTCCAAAAAAAATTTTGTCATATTATTCAAATGAGGTCTACCCAACCACTATCAACCTAATCATGCATATTCATCACTCGCCCACTATGTTAGGCACTAGGACTAAAGCAAAAAGTAATACATAACATCTTCCCTTATGAGATGTGTAACACTCAAGGTCCTAGCTGGGAAACAACAGAGAATTGACCATTTGTAGAGGTGCGGGTAGAACTGAGGAATCATAAGGAACATTGAGGTATGTAGTGACAGACTATAGACAGAATCCTAAACCACTTCTAGGCCTAAAGAAGAAAGAGGAGAAAAATGGTATTACCAGTATTCAGTGAAGACTGGAGCTAAGGTAGCTGAGCCTTAAGGAAGAGAACTGCAGCCATGGCAGAATCAGGAGAGAGCAAGAGGAGAAGTTTCCCAACTTCTCTTTCACTTTTTATTCCTCTGGCTGGTGTGCCAATTGGCAAAACCCAGTAGAAAGCCAAAGGGCAAGAGCCTGAGTGATGTAGAACAGTGGAGACATACACAAGGGCAGAATAAGACAAAGAGTGAATTGAGTGTAGGAGCGACAGTCTTTAAGGTGATTCTCAGTGATGCCTGCCTCTTGGCATTCATTCACTTGTGAAGTATCCTTCTGATGAACAGAATATTACAAAAGAGTTAGAATTCCATAACAAGGTTCCATCTTGACTTCCACCTGTGGTTTTCTCATGATTTCTCTTGATCTCACTTGTTTACTCTAATGAGCTGTCATGCATGAGGTACCCTATGGAGGGTCTCATGTGACTAGAACATGAGAGGACACTCCAGCCTAGCTAGGAACTGAGGAACTCAGTTCATTAACCCATGAGAAACCGAATCATATCGATATGCTCATGAGTTAGTTTGGAGATAGATCCTTCACCAGTCAAGTCTTTTGATGAATTTTCAGCCCATGAGAGAACTTGAGCCAAGGAATCTACCTACGTCATATCTTAATTTCTGACCCCCAAACTGTGAAACAATAAAGTGTTGTCATTTTCAACTATTAGATTCATTATGTAATATATGTGATATAATACATGTGAAGGGGGGAACAGATAATGACCAGCACAGTTCATCATTTTTGCCTCACATCACTTATATTTTTCATTCCATCATATGATGAAACTTTTCTCTATATACAAAATTAACACTAAGTCCCATTGGCTGTCCTATAATAGAGTGATTTCACTTCATTCATGTCCTTTCCGGTCCTAAGTTACAGTTCATTCACTTCATTCAGGCCATTCATGTCCTAAGTTACAGTTAACCTCCCATCAGAACTTTATATATTCAGGAGCAGAGAAATCTGTCCTAACATTCTCACTTCTCTAAGCCATCAAGTTTCGTTTTCTACATTATGATAGGGAAGTAATATCAACCTCATTGGTCCACAAGCAACTCTTAAATCCAGGCTTCCATTAACCAGTCAACTGTTATACACATTCCCAACTGTCCTAGCTAAAATAATAAATCTCAAGTGCTATTAAAGGCAATATATATCCTAGCATAGTCCAATTATTCCAATTAGCATATTTCAATAATCCCCAGAGTTTATCACATATCAGAACCACTTGAGGATTTGTTCTAACAGAGTTTTAGGCTCCATGCCTAGAGTTTCTGATTCATTAGGTCTCTGATGAAAGTTTCATCAGACATCTAACAAGTTCTCAAGTGATACTGGCACTAGCTGCTATAATGACTGTACTTTGAGAACCACTGTTCTAATTTAATTCTTTAGAATTCAATGTTATTCATGCCTGCCCAATTCTGGATTATACAAAGTGGTGAGATAATTGACTCTTAGATCAGTTCTTGCAATTTTCTCTCAGGTTACGCTAGAATTTAATTCTCATTATGGCCCTGGTGGCAACAAAGATGGTGGAAAAGTATGGGGTGTAGTTATCTTGCAGAGAAGAGATATCCTCTTCCTCCAGTATTAAGCACCACAAATGAAGTAACTGAAAAGTTTCTCTGAAATGTTTTCTCAGAGAGGGAGAGAGAGCTGCGTCCTTTCTTAAGATAAGCTCAAGAAGATCTGGAATTAAAACTGCATGGTACTGGAACAAAAACAGACATACAGACCAATGGAATTGAATAGATAGAAAACCCAGAAATAAACCCACAGACTTATGAATAACTAATATTTGACAAAGGAGCAAAGAATATGCAATAGAACAAAGACGGTATGTTCAATAAATGGTACTGGGAAAACAGGACTGCTACATGCAAAAGAATGAAGCTAGACTACTGCCTCTCACCATGCACAAAAACCAACTCAAAATGAATTAAATAATTAGACATAAGATCTGAAACCATAAAATATACAGAGGAAATATAGGCAAAACACGACATGACATACATCTCAGTAACATCTTTAAAGACACATCACCTAGAGCAAAGAAAGTAAAGGAAGAGATAAATGACTGGAACTACTACAAATTAAAGAGCTTTTGTACAGCAAGAGACATTAACCGAAACAAAGAGACACCCCACTGACTGGGAGAAAATTTTTACACACAATACTAATGATAAGGGACTGATCACAAAGATTTACAAAGAGCTAACAAAATCAAAGTGAACAATCCAGTCAAAAACTGGGCAAAGAGCTAAAAAGACATTTTTCCGAAGAAATGCAAATGGTCAAAAGGCATATGAAAAAATGCTCAGCATCATTTGTAATCAGGGAAATGCAAATCAAAACCACAATGAGTGGTGCTACTTTTAACCATTGAAAATGGCACATATTAAAAAAAACTAGCAACAACAAATGTTGGTGAGGAGGCAGAGAAAATGGAACTCTCCTACACTGCTGATGGGAATGCAGACTGGTCCAGCCACTATGGAAAGCTGTGTAGAGGTTCCTCAGACTACTAAAAATGGAACTTCCATATGATCCAGCAATTGTACGCCTAGGTATCTACCAAAGGGCACAAAAATATTAATTCAAAAGGATACCTGCACCCCTATGTTTACTGCAGCACAATTTACAATAGTAAGCTGTGGAAACAGCCCAAATGCCCAAAAATAGATGACTGGATTAAGAAGATATGGTATATTTACACAATGGAATATTAATCAGCAATCAAAAAGGATAAGCTCATGCCATTTACAGCAATATGGATGAAGCTAGAAGGGATTATGGTCAGTACAATAAGCAGAAAAAAAAAGAAAAATATCAAATGGTTTCACTTACAGGAGGAATGTAGAGGAACCAAATAAGGGATCAGAGAAAAAAAGTAACTATAATAAAGGAAAAGTCAAAACCATCAGGCAAATATAGATCAGAGACATTCTGTAGGGGAGGAGGAGGACGGGGAGAAAGATCAGGACAGGGGTGGGAAGAGCACAAAAGACTATGGTGGTGGCACATGAGTGAATTGATGGTGGGAATTCCATGGGGAAAACATGCATTGTACAAATATGAAAGATGATGTCATAAATGTTTATTAAAAATTAAAATAAAGGAGATTTGGAAGTTCTAAGTTTTCAATATCATCTATGACTGCCCAAACACCCTCATTCCAAATCTTAGGTTTGACTTTTTCCCAGCAAGTACCCCTGCCTGAAAAAAAGAAATGTGAATTATTTTGTGGAGCCAACAGTAGGGAATGTTGCTTAAAATTTCTACAAAAATTTTCTGATAATCTTTTTTATGCTTTGACTTAACAGTTTAATCATTAAACTTATGTTTTTGTTTTTGTAAGCTTTACAACAGAGATAGTCAGTTCATCCTACAATCTTTTAATCATTATTGAAAAAAATCACCTTTGTTGTCACAGTGATCAAATACACTATCATATGATCTCCAATGCCTTGTGCAAGGGGACACTCCACTCAGTATCAATACTAGTGATAATCTGAGTAATTGTACTGCAACCATAAGCTATGAATTACAATTTATGACTCATAATTATCTACTCAGTAAACATGTTCAAATTGAGTCACTTCATTTTTTTTCTGTACCAACTTGATTTCTCAGTTGTTTCCCCAACTACTTTACATCTAAGTATTCATCACAGGAGTTCAAAATATGGTTCAGAAGTACATAGACCCCTGCTTTATGGTGGGTCTACCATAGGATCAGCTCACTTTACAATGAGTCCTTTCTATAAAGATATAAATCACTTTATGATTTAATAGATTATGACTGATGCCAACTAGACCATGTGCATGGGGTATTTGAATAAAAGTCAGTACATGAGCTCATCACTGTGTATTTGTCAATTTGGTGATCTTTTGTCACATACGCCCATGGATATTTTTAGTAAAGGATAGAAACATTTTGATCTTTAATCTTTATCCTTTTTTATAAGTGAATTACATGAAAATATGTGTTAAATTATAATCAAATCACGGGGTCTAAAGAACATAGTAAAAAGAAAGTTTCAATTAAATTGAAACAATTATAAAAAAGCACGATAGTTATAAAACTCAGTCAACCAGTGTGAAAATTTGGTTTTGCCAAGCTACTCTATTAGAAGACTGTTATTCTGAAATAACTTTTTCCAATTTAAGTTACTTATTTTTAATTTCATCCTTTTAATGTCAATAAAAATGACATTCAGTATTTCTATTTGAGTGTATAAATCTCCATCTTATATAAGCTTAGTTACATGCCAAAATTTTCAAATTAAAGCATCTTAGGATGAATTACACAATATCATTGTCTTGTTGGGTTCACATTATAGAATGGATTAGTATTTTAAAGCAGGGGGGTCTACTGCACTTAATATAAATAGCTTAACAGCTCTCATGACAACAGTCAGTAACTAGACAATGTGAGGTAAAATAATATCCTAAAGAAAAATCAGAAATACAATGCTAATTTTGAATCCAGACTACTTTTCTTTAAATCTCTATGCTATTCATTTGTTCACTCATCAAACATTTTTAAGCACTTCCCATGCATCTGACAAATAAACCAGAACTGGAAATACTGAAATTAGGAGGTCTGCTGGTCCCTTTGTTTGCTCTATAATCCATCCTTCTGTGCTTTGCTCTGTACCGCAAGGGGCAGATCTCTAAACCATATCGCAGTGTTTTTCACCTTCTGACTTTCTGTGAGATTCAGTTAGTGGCAGGCACTGATAGGAAATGGCAGGGCAGATGAATAAAGAGATCTGGGTATTTAAGATAACTCCATGGCCTCCAAATTTCAGTGACCTCTAAAATCTCAATGGTTTGCAACAACAAAGGTGTTTTTCTCAATCAGGCTCAATGCCTCCCCAAATAGCTGGGGGCTCTGTTTTAGGACCTAGGGTGTGGTAGAGTAGTGACTGAATGACACTTGGAAGAGGGGCAAAAGAACCAATGAAGAAAAGATAACCAATGAAGCTGATGTTCTTAAAGGTTCTTTCCAGAAGTAATTTCTGTCACTTCTGCTCATTTCATTAGCCAAAACAAATCACATGATCATTAAGTAGAGATTGATGGTCTCTCAGAGAAGACTTCAAAGAGAAGGAAGACAGAAAATCTGATTAACAGTTGAAAAAAAAGTGGCAGTATCTATCAGAAAGGATCTTGCCAATTGATGAAAATCAACTGGTCATGAAAAGTCTTGGTGAGTATTAGGAAACAAAAGTCTTGTCCATGAGACAGAAAATTACTGTTGGGTTTTTAGCAAGGTCTAACTGGTAAAGGCAACATTTTTTTCATTTATTCACACATTAGTATTCTCCAATGATAGCATTAAAATATTTCAACTGCTTGACAACAATTATTGCTCATTTCAAAAGAGAGCAGAATTAAGGACACAAAAATTTCCTTTTGCCTGAGCGAGAAAGAGACAGTGATGAAAACAAAGAAAAAAAATTCTATACTGAAATCAAGTAGGCTAATTATTTATTCTTTATTATTTTACATCTCCATTTTTTATCTTTAAAAATACTTGAGGGGAGCCTCCCTGGTGGCGCACTGGGTTAAGCAATGCACCATGAAGCAGACTGCAGCCACTGCAGCACAAGTTATAAGTTCAATCCCTGCCGCTGGCCAGGGGAGGTGACCCACATGGTGCAGCAGACCTCTCATGCCTCACCCACTGCTCCCCTCAGCATTGTATTTCAGTTGATCTGCCTCTTCTGTTCTCTAGTCTGTCTCTGGTGAATCCTCTCACCCTCCCACCTCTGGTCTGTACCCCAGTTCTTGTATGCATAAATAAATAAATCTTTAAAAAAGTAAAATAAAAACATTAAAGGGCATTTGGAAAGAATGATTCTTTCTAATCATTTTTACTATTTTAATATATCAAATCAAATTAATATGCATTAAAATTTCCCACTTCTTATCTGTAAAAAAGGTACAATTTTCCAGGTCAAAACACAAAATAACATTCCCTTGATGTAACAATTCTGTTATAATTACATGTATATAAGTACAAACAAAAATTAAAGGCTTAAAAATTAAAATTAATGCCTGTAAGGAGATATAAAACTCATTTTTATATTTCTAGCATTATAATACCAAAATATTTATCATTTATTATTTATCATCAAATATCTACCATTATTTTTTTCTATGAATCTTTATACAGTAAACTTTGCTTGCTTAGGAATCATTCCTACCTGTTTCATTTCTACAACTTTTTTATTACATAAATTAAATCATAAAAACTATAAAACTAGTCTTGTAAACTATGTGTTCTCCTTCCTCACACCTAGTTATTAAATATCACTTATTCTTCATGTATGAGCACATGTTCAGATACACAGGTGAGAAATAACAAACAATATTATAATTATATTGTCACAAAAATTAAATTAAAAATTTATAAAAAAATAAAATTTTAACCTATTGGGTTCCTACAAAAGAGCAAAATCACAGAAGCCTACTGACAAAATGAAACTCAAAAAGTCACTACAATTAATTGTTGTTCTTATCAAATTCTAATATATTACTCTAGTTGCAATGAAAAATTTCCATGTTTAAATTCTCTTTCAATAAGCTAATTTTTCCAATCATTTCAAATTGCTTTACTTCAGAGAAATACAGATTTTTCCATATAAATAGTTTATTCAATGCTGCCTGTTGCTTCAAGTCACCATTTAGGATTTAATTTGTTGGACTTTTCAATTAATCTAATTACTTAAAAATACATAGAGAAGGCTATTCATAAGCTTTTGCCAGAGCCATGAAATATTGTTATGAATGTCTGTAGGTTATATATGTTTCATGACAAAAAAGAAATGACAGATGAGCATGAAGTTTACGATGCTCCCAACATTTTAAAAGCTGTAGTCGATCAGTTTCAAATGTGTGATTTAGAGTCCAGGGCATTGATATGTTTGGATAATATTTTTGAGGACTAAAAGTAGGTATAATATTGAGCCCGAAGTCATCATATTTTATAGAGAAGATCTTGAGGAAGAGAATCAGTGGCTGAAATGTTCCCTTCCAATGATCTTCTCAAAGGAAATTTTTAATGGATTATTACAGTTCTAGAAATTCAGAATGCATGAAAATGTCATTTCTTCTTCAAAATTGCAAAACAGACAATTTTATGAATCTGAAACTTATAATCTTACTTGAAAGTCAGGGAACCTGCGTTCTAGTCCCAGTTCTGTCACAGTCAAACATTAATTACCTGAGACATCAGTGTTTCTTTCATTTGTAAATTGAAAAAACAGTATTTTGTTCAACCTGTTATAGGGCTATTATTAGATTATATGAAATAGAACTTGTTAAAATACTTGGAGCTTGAAAAAAGAAAGACAAGCCATAAATCAACGCTATAATATTACAACACTACATATCCCTCCAGATCAGAAACTTCTTCCTAAATAAGAACCAGAAACTTCTTCCTATATAAGAACAATGAACATTTTTAATAGGCATGGGCTTAGAAAGATAAATTTGAATATCTTTGAATATCAATTTGTACCTTTAAACTATAAAGATCTTGCAAATTTATAGAGAAAACATCTGGCATAGAAATTGGAATTGAAAACAAATATTCTTATTTCTAACATTGTTACATTAAATGGATAACAACAAACATCAAAAATAAATTTTTCATCCATTTCCAATTATTAAGTCAGCTCAAGACTAGAATCTGTGACACTTGCTCACTGATTAGGGAAGCATAAGAGAGAAGAGAAAGTTAAGAATTACCATGGAAGCCAAATAGGTAGAGGCTGATGTCCTCAAAATAGTAGTATAACTTGGGTTAATGGGGATAGGAATGTGCATGTCAAGCTATTGATCTTAGTTTTGAATATGCTAGAAATGTTCTTAAAATTTGTTGCATTTCAATTATATTGTGGAGGTCTTTACCTAAATACATTAACTATAATTTGGAGACCTTGCTATCTTTGAGGTAGACCTTAAAATAAACTTTATTCTTTACTACACAGTAGTTAAAAAGAATGAGATACAGCTATATGTAGTGAAACAGAATAATGTCCTAGATATATTTGGAAAAACAAAGTACACAACATGAATATAGTATGCTCCCCTTGGTGAAAAATAAAAGTGATATATGTTTATATATTCCTAAACTAATTCTGGAAAGATACAGAAAAATAGGTAATGTGTTGCCTCACAGGAAGGGATCTGGGGGCTGGAGGTTAGAAGAGGGAGAGAGACTAATTTTACTCCTTCCTCTGAAATCTACATTTTCTGACATATATATGGGCATTATAGTTTTCTTTTGAATAGTGTTTGCGCAGTATATGTCTTTTCCCCATCCTTTTACTTTTAACCTGTGACTTCATTTTAAAGAGAATTTGTTGTAGGCAGGGTAATAACTGGGGCTTGCTTTCCTGTGTAATCATTCAATCAGTATTGATATTGTTGGATTGCAATCTACCATTTGACTTTTTTTTAATCTTATTTTCTTTGTTCTTGACTTCTTCTAAAGTATCTGAGCATTTAAAATGATTATATCTTAACTTTTTTTAGCTTTAAATCTTTGTTCCATATTTTTTTAGGGTTTACATGTTACAGATACTGAGGTTCACTATGGGTAGTTGTATTTACCAATGAAGGAAAAACACCTTGCAAAATAACAAGTATTTTAGAATCCTGATTTGTCTGACTACAAATTACAAATTAATATTTCAAGAACAGATGTACTGGACTCCAAAGCATACATAGTAAATTAAGAAAATTATGGAATAACTTTTCAATTTTTGATATAGTCAAAAATTCATAAAAAGACATTTAGGTTAAAAACTGAATTGCTGCTACATTTTAAATTACTGAATATATACATAAAGATTGTAAAAGGGTCAAAACATAATAGCCAGAATCTGGGAATAAATTCAAGAGTCACACTCTCTGAAACAGAATAATGAAGAAATTAGCTATCTATAGAGATTAAGATTTACCACTAAGGCAAAGTTTTTAAATATTTTGTTAATAATATTTGAGTGAGTAATGCAAACTTCCTTTCAGAATTTGTAACTGACTTGGGGCTGATTGAAATAGACAGTATTTGAAAATACATGTACCACTTAAGAGGGAGACTTTCACCCCCTTGCAATTGCTAATACACCCTTGAAATAAACTCAACAACTTAAATGAAAATGGGCTAAATAAGACTGCAGTTTTAAGACAAGTCCTCTTCCTCCACTTTTAACTATATATTACACTCTTAAAACACCTTTGTTATCAAAATCCTAGAACTATCATTGTTTGGGGAAAAGAATGAAAAGAAAAAGTTGTCCTACCAAATGATGTAGATATTCTTTTTTATTATTATTATTATTATTAGTTATATTTGACATCATTTGTAGTCCCCCGGAGTACCCACCACCATTTCACCCGTGCACCATCACCTCAGTCCCTTGTGCACCCTCTGGCATCTGCCCCGTCTTTGCCCTCCCCCCTTCTTCTCTCCCCCCACCCATGGTCCCTTTGGTTTATCCCGGCTTTTTGGTCTTATTAAGTTTTTGTTGTTGTTGTTGTTTACTTTTGGTTATAATTGCCCAATTCCTT